>CABFOS010118815.1:0-11265 GCA_900660315.1 Diretmoides pauciradiatus
GTCAAGGGCTACGCGGGGTCGGGGCTGAGCGGGGGGTCGGGCTACTCCAGCTACAGCTCCTACTCGTCCTCCTCTTCCTCGGCGCAGCCCAGCTACCTCTCTTCACCGGCGGCCTCCAGCATCTCGCTCAGCCGACGCAAATCTGTGTCCCAGAGTGATCTGAGCAGGGACCTGTCCTCCCTGGGCCTCGCCGACCGCTCCTCCTCCTCCCCGTCTTCTTCCAGCAGTGCCCTGAGGAGCTACCGCAGTCGGGCCAGCGACGTGGCCGACTCGTACGCCGGCAGCTCGCGCCCGGGCTACTCGGGCCTATCACGGAGCTCCACTCAGGACGCCCTCTCACAGAGCTCCGCCCCGGAGGCCTTCAGCAGCAGCAGAAGGTTCAGCTCGTCTTCATGGGAGAGGGGCAACGAGGGGCGCTCCAGTTCCCCCATCAGGGACTCCCCGGTAAGAGGACCTCCACTACACTAGCACACACTGGCTAGAATCCTGTTAACTCTCTATGATTCCTCTGTCCACCATGTTCAGACCCTGGTGATCTTTCATGTCAGATAGGGGTACCAGTACATCAGATGTCATTTCTGACTGACTGCACAGCAAGCCCTGCATTTTCTTTGCATCTACAGAGATCCAGCTTTCACCAGATAGGGGCACTATTGTTCAAATTAATTCTCAATGCACTTGACAGAAGTCCTGGCTTACAGTAGTGTACCAAGCATGTTACAACTCTCTGACCCCCTCACACGTTCTGCAGGCTTCATACAGGCACATTGTACGAGTGATTTAATAGGTCTGGCAGTTTTCAGACGGCTCATTATTTGTTACCAGAATGGGTAAGGATGCTAATCTGCCCCAACCAGAGGTCAGTATTTCAGCGAGCAGTTCTCTTGCCCTGGTCATGTGACAAACCAGTCCTTAGCATGGATACCTGACCCTTTCTAGCCTAGCAGTTAGCTAGCTTACAGGCTACCACGAGCCAGGTCTGCGGGCCACTAGCCTCATATCCCTGAACTCCGTATTGTTGACCCGGTGGGAGCGTTTTCTATGGAGGTCAGAGCGAACTGACCCACTTCGCTTCCACATTAGCCGCAATAACTGCTTAAAACACTGGAAGGAGGAGGAGGAGGAGGAGGAAGGGGAGAGCAGACAGGAGGAATGGAGGAGGAGGGGAGGACAGACACGAGCAGTCAAAGCGGATACGCAAAGGAATGAAGGGGAGAATTTGTGGTAACACTTTACATTGTGATGCATTACAGCAGATTATTAACCCATTAGAAGCGTAGATTAACTTTTCTTACAACGTAATCATCAGACACACAAAATGACATTCACCTGAATACCATTAATGACAGGGATGCATCAATATGAACATTTTGGCTGTTATGGCTGATAGCCGATATTTACTGATGTCAATCACAGATGTTTTTACATCTGTGTAAAAACAAGTTTCTACGATAATCTGAAAAACATACTGAAAAACATGTTGAATTTGGAAAAAGTCACGTCTTTCGTTATTTCCAAAACATTCGGAAAAGCCCATAAATCACTGTCATTGTCATCGGTTGTTCACACCGGACCAGTTTTGCTCATTGGACCGATACCAATATATTGAAAAATGACTAACATCGACCGATACTGATATTATTGCTGATATATCATGCATCCCTAATTCATTTCATTCATTTATTAAGGACTGCACAACAAAGTTGGCAGAATTTGCTTTCGGTACAGCATATTACTGCACATAGCTACTGTGTCAGCAGAATTAATGAGCTTAACAGTTGACTCGTAAAGTATTCAACCGTAAACTAATTTTTTGAGTGTTTGAACAAAACTCTGATTGTCCAAGTCGTACAGCTTGTCTCAGGCCTCATACAGCAATCTGACTAGTGTGATGTTTCTTCACTTATGTTTTCATTCATATTCATGCCTATTGTTGAGACGGACCTGTTTTGAGGAAAGCTCCCTATGAATAAATTTGACTGGACTTGATGTACGACCATACGGGACGAGGGAGAGAGGGGAGGAGTGAGCGATCACAACATTAGCAGCTTGCTCTACTAATCTGAAGGGGCAGTGTGCTGTTATAATGCAGCTTCATTTAGCTTAACTTTTTCCTCATCAGCCTCAAAAGTCTTAAATACAGTAATCTGAATTTAGGCCTTAAAATGTCTTAAATACTATTTTGACAGGTCTTAAAAATTGATTGGATTGTGACGACGACGTTATTTTTATAACGTTTTTATGAAGTTGCATTAACTTCAGTCTCGCTTTAAATTAATTTACTTTGCAAGTAATTCTGGGACTCGATTTTCCTTCCAGTATGGACGTGAAATAGGTCTTAAATTACATTAGTAATGATCTTAAAAAGGTCTTAAAAAGTCTTAAATTTAACTTGCTGAAACCTGCAGAAACCCTGACGATACAAGCCTCCATTTAGTCATAGAGGAATTTGACCTATCTATTCAAACGCCTGTGTTTCTCCTGGGTCTAAGATAAAGACGGCTGCATCATCATAAGACCAGTGGCTGACTGATAGATTAGCGAAGGGGTTCTGTATCGAAACAATGAAGTATTGGATGAAAAGAATTCCGTCTTGTTCACTCAAGACACTACGGATACTATATCAGCCCGAAGCTCAAACACAAACACAAGGAGACTGTTTCATCAACAACATGTTTACAACAAGGAATCTATAAAGAAGGAAACCACAGATACATCAGAGCCGTGAGGGGTGGGCGTGGGCGGAGACACACTTTAAACCTCACAGTACAATTGTAGCATTCTAGTCACATACCAAAACTAAGTTTCAGAGTTGACACATTCACTATGAAAAACGACTGTATGAGTCATTGCTAAGGTAGAACAAGTGTGAAGCTTTAAGACTTCAGTGCACATTCTGCGTTCTCCAACCAATGCTCACGCCCATGGCTCTTGATGTATCTGAGCATTGCTTCTTTACAGATGCCTTGGTTCGGAACATGTTCCCTCATTCAAATCCTACAGTATACGCGGTCGGTGAATCGTCTGCCAGTGAGACGACGAAAAAGGTTACTCACAACTGTTTTTCTGTGGGAAATTTAGAGACGAGCAAATCATGACCAGGTTAAGTCCGTACCTGTCGCGTTTGGCTCCGTAGTGGAAATCCAGCGAGCGGCAAGCTTGAACCGGACTTTCTTTCGTTCTCATTTAGCCTCAAGTAATCAACACCTATCCATCGGCCAGGGAGCGAGAGGTGGGGAGTTTTAATTGGATGTCACCGGTTGGAGTATTCGTAGTGTTAATTAACCCCAGGTCTCGGCCACTCCAGTCAAGTTTAATCATCCTCTCTGCTCCCAGGGCTTCTGGACTGATGAAGCTGCTAACTTAGTCTATAGGCACCGGCGAGGGTTCGTAGTTGGAAGTTGAATTATAAAGCATGTTATGTGTGCATACTATTCAGCCATGTACATACTGTATGTGATTCTAAGGGTGTTAGCCCTGATACAGTATGTGCTGGTCTCTTATATTGAGAGAACTCTTATATTGAGCTGCATCCCCTGCATAGTGAATTTCAGCCTCTTCCTTCTGGGCGAAGGCTTACAGTTCCAAAGTGGAGAACAATGCACTATAGGAGCAGCTTTGTTCCAGCAGCCATTAACCAGAGGAACAAGCAATAGTATCAGTGGTATTTATTTATATATATTTACTTCACCTTCTATGTTCTGTAACTGATACAGATCTTTTGTTTCTGAAATATGGGGAGCATTGGAACCTCAGAGCACTTTTTCCATTTGGCATTTTGCACTTTGCTTTCATGTTGTCTGTTTGTCTATACTGTCTGTGACGTCTTTGTATGACTCGCACTGCAACCAAATTTACCTACGGGTACAAATAAAGTAACCTGAACCTGAACGTGAACATTTTAAAAAAAACTGTCAGTTGAACGTTTCCTTGCTTAGTGACAAATGTACCTGGTAGACATGATGGAAGAGCTTTTACGAATCGTTACTGCCTTCTGGTATTCAGCATATAGGTGATCCTCGAGGCAGCACTTTATTTAAATAAAATCAGTCTGCTCTACCACCCACCACGGTGTATTTTGGTGGATAGGAGTATAGGAGGCCAACCAATTCTAAAAGCTGAAATTTGATTGAAAAAAGTGCTACTTGGTGTATTGGATGATGAGCGTATGTTTGCCAGATTTTTCAATGGCACTCGCCGTGACGTGACAAAACCATATATATCGAGGTTGTGCGTATGCGTGGTTGTGCATGTGTTGGCGTTAATATTCGGCTATGCGTGTTACAGTGTAATTTGCTGTCTGACCCATTAGAAAGTCCTATAATGTGCAGTTGGTGTGTGACTCACAAACCTAACACTGCTGACTGATGAATGTTGAAGAGAAATGACATAATGACTGTGAAGGCCAGAATGACAGCCCCTTGTGATCGCTCCCGAGGTCAAGTTGATGAACGTTTGACCGGAGAGAATTATATGGATATCTTGTATTATACTGTATGAACCCACCTTTCCCCTTAGCTACGCACCTCTATTACATATAGTTCTCCAAAACCTGTTATTCAACCCGCTGGGGACAATTGGATAAGTCCAAACTCCAACTCTCTAATCATTGTTGTCCCTGTTTGGCTTATCAACATCGACACGCCTCTGCACCTCAGTTTGCTCATCTCTCGGGTCCCACCAGCTCCACATTTTCCTCCTGAAATTATAACACCCTTGCCTCCCCATTCTCCTCAGGTTTATATTAGGTGGGATGTGGGGGTGTTTCAACACAAGCTTGACTCGTCATCGAGAGCTGACTCCACTCTGCTAGTTACACAAGCTTTCCCTTATTACTGTGTACACCCACCACACATTCTTCTCACTTTCATCCCAGTCTTAAAATGCAGCATCTCAAACTGGCGGTGATTCATACGATTCAGACTCATAGCTGATCCATATGCAGTGGTTGTACCAGAGCTAGAAGAGGCACTTACAAAATGGGCATTAGCTTTTTCCCTTGTTGTTGTAATGTGGCTGTTTAAACTCACTCATGGCAGCGTGGCAGAGTTTCTTGAAATAGCTTTGGCAAAGTAAGGTAAACACAATCCTTGTGGTTTCTTAGTAGCTTAGTAACGCCACAAAAATAACTGCTGGCTCTTGGTGGGCATGTTCCTCCTGTGCCATGTTAGCAAGGCAAGCTCTTTTACAGGAATCTCTTCTCACAGCCATTGTCGTCATCCCTGTTTTCCCAGTTGCCCCCTTACTCATAACAAACAAAATAGCACTTCTCATTAGGACACATTTCACAAAGAAGCCTTATGACTTATGCTTAGCTGCGACTTAACCTAGCCTTTAGATTAAGATTCAAGAGATTTATTTGTCACATATGCATGCAAGTACGTATAGTGAAATATTGTCAGGCAGTGCACAGTGCAAGTACAAGAAATTATAAAAGCTCAGCTATGAACAAAAACAGATAAGAATATGCCAAAATACCAGAGAAAAATATGCCAAAATAGCAAAATATGCAAAAAAATATATATACAAATTGTAAACTGTGGTTTAGTATTTACTATGTGGTGCATAGACGTCAGGCTACACAGTTACATACATCACCCATTAATTTCTTCTATTTCTCTTCTCTGAACTCTGGCTAACAGTTTAACTAATTTGCTACTGCTAGCTTAAATGCTACTGTCAATTAGCTGTTGCAGTATCTTGTAATAACTACTTTAGCTCACTAACTAGTTGCATAGCTTACTACAGTAGCTGCTGTCCCTAGCTAACAAAGCTATTGATATAGCTTTTTGAAGACTGATGTCGATAAGGATATTCTTGGATTGAAGTTTTTGATAGTGGATATTTTTACTGATATTCAGTATCTTTGGATTTGACCATTTCATGCCCCAAAATATCCAAAACATGACAAGTATTTACTATTCAGGGTCTTCAGATTTGTACTTTTGCTAAGGTGTAAAAGCCTCTGAAATGGTATTTAGACCATAGGACACAAACTCCATTGAAACCCAGGATAATATTAATCATATTTATATTTATATAATAATTATATATATATATATATATAATTGTGTATAGTATAGTAGCTAGTAATAGTATACAGTATAGTAGCTAGTAATTAACAGCTGAGCAACCAGCAACTAAGTTGAGTTTGCAGTAGTTAATGAGTTAAACTTAGGCCTAAGTCCAGACAAGTTGATGAGAAGCAGAGTAACGTTTAAGGCAATTAGCTGCTGCTTTAATACAGAGGTGGACAACATAAAGGTGTTGTCCATTCACAAACATTATACACTATCTGAAAAACAACAGCCAGGCTGGTGCCATAGATTGGCACCAGCAACCGAAAGCTGACATGATGACTGAATCATTCTTCATTACTGGGGTTAAACCAATACATCAGGCTTATAATTGCCTTTTGTTAAAAAACTAATATTGACCAGTCAATGTCATCCATGTCCGATATGATGGGTAGTATGTTTGGTTACATATTTATTGTATGATTAATCAATATTTATATATGGCAAGCCCTTAACCTGAATTGATTCTAATACAACATTTTGACCGGATTCCACATGTATTGATATTGTTTATTATCATTATTACCCTAGGTTTCAATGGAGAGTTTTCTTTTGGTATTATGAATGTGTTATAAACTGGAGGTCATGCAAAGTGTTGCCTTGTTCTAAATTTGGGGCCCGCTCTTTGTAAAGACACTGACACACTTTCGCTCTCTGGGTTCTACAAGTAACGGCCCTTGTTCGTGTGACGTCCATCTCAGCGACGCCAGGGTGGCACGCCTGGCTGAGGTTTGCCTCATGTTCTGTTCTGTTCTTGCTTTGTGTCTAGACTTGTGTTGAGTCAACAATATTTTTAGGTTGGCTGAATTTCTGTGTGCCACCTTGGTCAGACAGCTTATGGTTTGATTATTACAAAAAGAATCTGTCTGGTTGGAGCTGATTTGGAGCTTTGCTGTGTCCTTTGGAAAATAATGAGCAGTACTTTAGTAGCTCAGCTCTGTAAGCAGTAAGTGTGGGTCAGGTTGGGTTGTATCGCTCTGTAGCAAATTAAGTGGGTCAACATGTGACAAATTTCATTCATTTAATTTCATTCATACTTTAAGCAACACACTGCTCAAAGCTGGTGTCTGCATAGATATAGAAGGATCACAGTGCTTTTATAGTCTGTATTGTTGGTTAATTAAATGAATAGAGTTGAGTGGTACTCTGTAGGGTGCGATCACACCTACAGCTTGTTTCCTTTGATCTGAACCATAGTGGAAAAGTTAGCATTTTTGTACTTGGTTCCAAGCGAATCAGGGACCAAATTCACAAAACATTCTTAAGAAGAAATGTCTTCTTAACTGATATTTTCTTATTATCTACTTACTTGAGAAAAAAGTTAAGAAAATGTTGTATTCCCCCTTAAAATGTTCTTAAGAATGTTCTTATCTTTTTTCCTCAAGATTGTTCTTAAGAAAAAAATCAAATTCTTGAGTCTGTTTTTCTTTAAAATCATTGTAAATAACTTCTTAAAGTAAGGAGAGCCTCATGCTTGTCTTAAGTCCCGAAATGTAAGATGCTTTATTAATTTATTGGGTTGTAAAATAGTAAACATTAGTAAACAAACGTTATAATACATTAAAAAACTACTAAAATATTTAGCTTTTATGGTCAAGTGTACTGAACTTGAAAAATATAATCAAAATAGTTCAAAATCAAAGGAAGTCTGACATTTTTATTCTCAGGATAAGATCATATTTGAGAACTTCTTAATTTTTTTTCAAGAATTGCAGTTAGGAACATTCTTACGAACTTCCTATAATTTATCTTAAGAACTTTCTTAATTTTTTTCTTAAGAAGATTTTTGTGAATTCGGCCCCAGCTCTTTAGTTTTAGCGATGTTAAGTATTAGGTTGTTGGCTTTGCACCACTTCACCAACTCCTCCACTTCTCTGTGGTATCCTGATTCGTCATTGTTGGTAATAAGACCCAACACAGAGGTGTCACCAGCAAACGTGTTCACACTACACTTTAATTACATAGTACATCCTTTAATTTCTCTTAATTGATGACATTTGGTTTGATTTACGTAATAAAGATTTACTTTGTTTAAACGTTCATCATAGTATGTCTCCCTTTTATTATGGCCACTTGAGCCAGGTCACAACACCCTCTGTCTAGTTTGCTAATGGTCCCATAGCAACAACAAGAGGCAAGGCTAGTGCTTCCCTTAAGCATCTGTTGAGTGCAACTTGCTGAGAGGAAAAAAACAAATGAGGCACTTAGTCGACTCAGGACCTTATTGATCAAAAGGCAGTGTGTCTTGCCTGTCTGTCGTTCTGTCTGTCTATGTCTCTGTGGGAGGAATGTATCAGCCATCAGTCTGCTCTGTCAGCACAAGAGAGATAAAGGGAAAGAAGAGGGAGTGATGAAAACAGAAAGAGAGACAGCCAGAAAAGATAGAAGATGAAAGAGAGGGAAGAGGAGACAGATTGAGTTTAAATCTCAGGGGTTTCCCTGATTAGACTGGTGGCTGTAGTCATCCGCATATTGTGGGATTAACACAGTATGAGTCTAGTGTTCTTCTCAGCTCACTAAAAGGAAAATAAAGGGATTTTAAAAGTCTAAATTCAGGACTTGTATCCTTTTGGATTAGGTGGCTAAGATGCGTGTCTGATACTTTTAACATTCTGTGTTCAAATCCGACTTGCATCCTGTCCTCTAAACTGTATGTGATCTGATCAATCTGGAATGCCGTTAAAACTTTCTATAAAATTATAATTATTTAATTGAATATTTGATTTGATAAACATGGTAAAGAAAAAGTACTACTTAAAAAAATACTAAGAAATAATGTATGCATTGAGAGATATATGTTACAACTTCAGAAGGTCCTATTCTCTGCATCAATTTACAAAACCTGTTTTTTAAGTGTCTCTCATTTGGATACTTACTGTACTGTATATCATGATACATGGACTAATTGTATTATTATTACCCTCTGTTTGTTTGGGGGGCATTATGGGTACATGATAATGTTGTCTTTACATTTTTCTAGGTATATTTTCAAGCATTTTCAAGCAGGGATTCTTAGACTTTTCCAACCTGGGCCCATATTGACTAATTCCAAGGCAGCACTAGTAACCAGGCATGTTAAAAACTGGGGTTAGGGTTAGTTTTAGTTAGTGTTAGTTTGGTTAGTGGTTTAAGATGGTTTAAGGCTGAGAGAAACTCAGTGAGTAAGCCTGTAATACATTTGATGTTCTCAATCTCATCTTGCTCCTTCTCTCCTCAGACAATAAAGCTGAAAGCTGAGGCTCGGTTGGACCTTCTACGACAAGTGGGGGTTGCTGTGGATACCTGGCTGAAGAGTGCTATGAACCAGGTGTGTTTTTGTCTGTGAGTGTTTGATCGTTATTGTGCTGCCTGTATATATGTGTAAGCTTCTCACTCTCTACATGACTTGTGTGTGTCAGCATGCATCTATGCATGCAAGCAAGTGTCTGAATGAATGAATGAATGAGACATTGGTGAATGCAGTGTGCACGTCTGTGGAATGGGAGTGTGTACATATGTGGCTCTTTCTGCACATCAAGTCAGGAGTGAGTGAGTGTTTGTGTACATATGTGTGTGCGTGTGTGTGTGCGCGCTACATGTGTGTAAACCCCTCACTCTCTCTGTGCATCCCCAAGGTGATGGAGGAGCTGGAGAATGAACGCTGGGCCAACTACACTTCCCACGATCCCTCACTCTCGGTGAGACACCTCCCCTCACTATACCTAGGTTGCTGCTTTCTTGACAAGCTACGACGGGAGCACTTGTCCTTTTTTTCATAAAATAGTTATTTTATTTTATTATTACCAAATTTTATTTATTTATTTAGGTTCAAATATGTCAATTAAAACTGGGACCAATTTGAGTTTTTGTCCCCACTTCGGTTTGAGGGTTAAGTTTTGGCCGAGCGTTCCTACAGGCACAATTGGCCGTGTCTGCGGGTGGGAAGCCGGACGAGGGGATGTGTTCTGGTCACTGCACCAGCGTCTCCTACTGGTCGGTCGGGGCGCCTGTTCAGCGGGGGGTGGAACTGGGAGGTATAGCGTGTTCCTCCGCACGCGTCACACCCTCCCGGCGAAACTCCTCACTGACTGGTGGAAAGAAGCGGCTGATGACTTCACATGTGTTGGAGGAGGTGTGTGCTAGTGGTGGTGCAGCGACTGGGACCGCTTAGGCAGGGGGAATTGTCCGTGTAAATTGGGAGAAAATGGGAAAAATTCGACAAAAAAAAGAAAAAAGAAAGAAAGAATAAGGTTAGTGTTAGGGTAAGGAACATTAGCAGAGTCAGAGAGAAAGACAGGTGGTGAACAGCAAGGTTAAAGGGAGAGTATGAGGAAAAGTCCCAGTCTAGATACTAGTCCACGTAGTGAAAATTGGTTCTTTATATTCACTATGTGGTTTATTTTCTACTAACCACGTTGCTGGAGTCGGAACCAAAATTGAATTAGCCAGCAAAACTTTGGTTGAAAACAGGAACTATTTGTGTGGGAGTACAAAGGTTTTTTTTTTACTTTGAAGCTTTAGAACTGAGTTCAGCCTTGCAACATTGCAGCTATCATATGTTTTGACTTTATCTGTGTGTGTGTGCGTGCGTGTGTTTGCGCGCCTGTGTGTGCATATGTGCATATCCCTGTGGATACATATGTGCCATGATTTTGCTTGATATTGTTGTCATAAATATAAATCACAACTATCAATCTTGAGGATTTGAGGAACAAAATAGTTTTATTGTGATGTTGGTAGCTTGTATCAACAGCTAAACTATCTTCTAGTACAGTTGACAATCTAACTGAAAAGAAAAGTTTCGATATTTCTGATAACCAATATACTATGATTACTAATTGTGGAAACTGAAATCACAACATACAATTATACACAGTTAATGCAGCCATTTGTGTGTGTGTTTGTGCGTGTTTGTGCACACGCATTGTGCCTGTGCGCATGCAAATAAGTAGATGCATACTTGAGGCATGGCTATTTGTGTGTGTGTGTGTGTGTGTGTGTGTGTGTGTTTCTATATCACATGCCTATGTGCGCGCATTTCACACGTGACTGTGTGGGGAGGTGTGTGTGTGTCAATAGGATTAAACATAGTCAATCTGCTCCATCGGAAGCACTTGACATTCCTCTCACATGATATTGCAGCTAACACCAGAGAAAGAGAGAGAGAGAGAGAGAGAGAGAGAGAGAGAGAGAGAGAGAGAGAGAGAGA
>CABFOS010118816.1:0-10427 GCA_900660315.1 Diretmoides pauciradiatus
CTCAAATTGCTTTGTTTTGTTTTCAAAATTGTAATTACTGTCACATTATGTTTAAATGATTTGTAATGTATTGTAAATGTAATGCAAATTAACTTGATTACGTCATAAATGAGTTTTAATACTCAGTGTTTTCTCGAGTATAAATAAAGGAGATGATACCAAGGCTTGAACGGAGTGGTCTGGTTTAAGAGGTTCAGCTAAACAGGGATGGGATGCAAGTGCACTGTATACAGTACACCTCCATCTGCAGCTTTTCTGTGATAACGCATGGTAGTCATTGGTGTAAGAATTAACTTACGAGAACTGCACTTCCACCACTAAACCCCAAAAAGGAGGGATGATGGTGAAAGAGAGGATATAGAATATAAGTGATAACAACGTGTGTGGAGAAGAGGGAGATACAGTCAACACAGGAAATGCAAGACAGAAAGGAAAATAAAGATAGAAGAGGATTCAGAGAAACACTTGGAAGGAGAAGGAGAGAGAGAGAGATACAAAGATATTACAGAGTGAAAGAGAGAGAGAAAGTGAAAAGCAGAAAAATCACATCTCCAGCTCTAGCTGGCAGTCTTGGTGGGCCTGATAACATCTTTAATATTTTATAACAAGGTTCCCCAGCTATCGCAAACACTTCTCCCAATAAGAGAGCGAGAAATATGGCGATGCACACCAAGCAGGTGATCTCCCTCCCTTCGATTCTCCTCCAGCCCCACCCCACCGTTCCATCCAATTTGAATTCCCAATTTAAAAACCATGATAAGAGGAAGCGAGGTACAGTACTGTAGTGCTTGTCACCACTGTGACATCTATATGAAGCATAATCTAATCAGAGAACAACATAGAGTTTTATCATTCTAAACACCAATATACAGTAAGTGGCTGCATGGAGAAATACACTGCACAAAGTCTCACATGATATCATCTTGAAATGAATGTGAGTAATAGTATAAGAAATCAAGATTTTACAAGTGTTAAAAAGTGTATACAAATCACCAGGTAGGCAAGCAAATGACAAAATGAAATGATTTTGGTTTTCAGCATATTAATCCTCTTATTTTTGGTGATTATCAGATAGTGGCTAAGGCTCAGTTTTTTTAATTACATTCCACAATGCCAACCATTCTTGTTATTATTATTATAACTACAGTACAGAGAGTGTGGCTGTAAACTAGTTTTATCATTATATTGTAGGATAGTACACATAATTCAAATTCACATTATATCCATGCATTGCAACAGGTTGAGCTGTTATATTCTATCCCTGTGCTGTAGGCAAGGAAGAAAGATTTGAAGTTTTGATCTGTGTATTCTCCTGGGATTTATTTTTATGAGAGTGCCTATTCTTTGCTTCAAGAGTACTGCCAGTCTAATGACAAGGTATTGCGTTTGGTTGTATTAAGCTTGCTATAGAGCTGATGTAACCAAAACCCTTTAATATTTAAAAGTCACTGAAGTTGCAGCGAATGCGCTTTAGAGCTAAAAGCCCCTGGTGGATACCAAGGAAACTGAGCTGAAGCCCAGTACACCACACTCTCTATGTGTTCTCATCTGCACCATTACCAGTGTAACCGCAGAGGGGGAGGCTGCAGTAGCATTGTTTAAGATACTGCTTTCCCAGAAGAAACTGAAAAGAAAGAAGAAACCAAGACTCTTGAGAGTCTTTTATTAGTCACACAACACACAAACATGTGAGCAGGGAGCGGCGACTCTGGCACACGCACACACACACACGCACGCATGTGGGGTAGGTGGCCGGTGAAATGTGTCTTCTGCTTTTCACCCATCCTCGCTGTCATTCCTCCAATGGGCAGCCAGGAGCAGTGGGCAGCCATTATTCCATGGTGCCTGGGGATCAATTCCAGTGTTCGTCGTGGTCAGGGACAGGACAGGATGTTCCGCATAATGGGGGTTTGTTCCGATAGTATATGGAGGGAACCCGTGTGAGCACGGGGAGAACATGCAAACTCCACACAGAAAGGCCCCTAGTGAGATAACCTATCTGAGCACGGGGCACCGACAGGCATAGGGAGAGAGACTGACAGCTACCCCGGCAGGAATCAAACCCAGGACTTTCTTGCTGTGAGGCAGCAGTGCAAGCACACACACATTCAGAGCACATCGAGCCTAACACCTCTCCTTCGACCCTGCTCTGTTCTTGTCTCTGGATCAGGGAGCAGTGACGTGTTGCAAGGCAAGGCCCCTCTCATTCACCAGTGATGGGTTTTTTATATGGCTGCTGAGGGATTAGTGATGTAAACTGTGGCATGAGAGTATGTGACGGCAGTTTGTTCTCTTTGGTGAAAAGCAGAACATTAGCATGGGGTCAATTGAACTTATAGCGGAATGAGAAATGAGAGAAGAGAATGGGGAATTGAAATAGCATTGCTTTAGTTCCCTGTCAAAGAAAATTCTCTTGGATGCTTGTTTGGGGAGTGACTAGTAGTTCTCTTGCCTCCGTTACGTTGAATGCACTGATTGTAAGTTGCTTTGGATAAAAGCATCTGCTAAATGCCTGTAATGCAAAAGTAAGGTAATGTAATGGAAATTGGAGACAGATATTTTCTTACAGTACAGTGCCAATACCTAGTGACCAAATCCCTAATATTTGAAGTAAATTTAATACAATATATATTTGAAGACTGTTTTGCCCCACACAAGAAAAGATGAAAGCTAGTCCATTAGCTGTTTAAGTAGTTCTATTAAAAGGATATATTGTCAATACCAGTTCAAGTGTTTTCTCTCACCTCTTTCCCCTGCACTGTTTGTCGTGGCTTCAGAGTCATGTCCTCCTCCGCATAAGCCCCTCATAACCTCCTTTTCATGGCCAGCCACAACACAATACTGACTCACCTATGAGCCATCCCTGTTTACTGGCCTGCTTATAGGTCTGTGAGACCAGGAAGTGTGCATCTCCACAGGGGAGGAGAAAGGAGTACATAGAGAGAGAAGACCAACTAAGTTCACAGCCAACTTAGTTTTGAGCAACTTGAGCAAAGAAAGAAAGAAAAGGGGAGGGTAGAAAATGCATTTTATTATTGTATTCACGACTTATCTGTCCTGATCTGGTGACAGGGTGGAATAGTGGTTATAGAGTCTGCTTCATAACAAACTGTTTCAGGTCTGATCTCAGAACAGCCAATATGTCCATCAAAGGTGATGTGCCCTATCTAAGCGGGGCTTTGCGCTGGCATTTCCACGTGGCATTTGCCTCAAGTGCACACATGTTTTTGTTCCTCGCCTGTGCCTGTTTGGTATTTTGGTGACTCGTCATGAACTTGACTGCACCAAAGCGGGAATAGAGGCACAGTAGGGGGTATGTCAGTAAAGATTAAGCAGCGTGGTACAATTTTGGTGTCAAGGATTATGGGGATTTGCTTTTGCAGCTGCTCAGACCACATCCAAGGTGCACGGCACAAAGCGGAAAGGTGTCTTCTATGTTATTACTATGCAATGCGTGCATGAACAGGTCCTACTCAAATATACTGTACATATTTATATAAATATTCACCCCTTTCTAAATGCGCCATGCACCTCCGGCCACAAATTTACCAAAAATCTGTCACCAGCCACACACTGTGCTAGCGCCATGCGGCTTTGTCTGTACCTTGCACCGTGCACCACTCATTCAGAAAGTAGAGCCCTCAGATTCCTTTAACTAGACACTGAACCATTATCTGCTCACCCATTGCAAGACAGTCTGGATAAGAGCATCAGCTAAATACTTAAAATGTGAAATGTAAATGTGACGATACACACTGAAAAAAGTAGATGAACAGTAAAGGGAAGGACAGTTAAGTAACACTGACATAACATACTGTGTAAGATAGGGCCATACTGCTGTAAAGTGCGGGTTGTCAAGGTTTTAGGCTCATAATTGTAAAGGCCTCAATAATTGTAAAACTGAGTTGATGAATATTTCTAATGACAAAATAACCAATGGAGTTGGTAACACTGATGACATTGATCAATGGAACTTACAATCCTCTTGTGTACTGATACACCCATTAACATGAACCCGACATTGAGTATGACGTTGAGAGAAAGAGCAAACACAAGTATTGAGTTTATTATTCATTTGGGCAAAGCCAAGCCAATACAATTCAAGAACTTTGTATGGTGTGTGTGTGTGTGTTCGTGCGCATCGTGCATGCATCATGTGTGCATGCATGCAATTGGTTTGTTCCCATCAACAAATATTCTTCGTTGTCAGATCTTATGATGTTGGTTGAACAGTGTCACCCCTACATATGTCCCCTGTTTGTACAAAGGACTATTATTTACATAGTGAAGGTCAGATCTTGCAGGGATGAATGGAAGTTAATTAAGTCCGAGGGATTGACAGTTCTCGATAAAACGCACACTACTCAACTTAATTGCTTTTTGACAGCTCCGCAGAGCTTGCAGAAAAGATAAATTGGATTTTAGATGGAAATCCCTTGTGCCCACCTGCGTGCACCATCTGCAGACCAACAGTACACATCCAGGCACCCATGGTAGATGGCAGGCAGTAGGCAATGACATGTTGTCTAAGGTATAGTTAGTCCACTAAATGTATACAGGTGTCAGCGTGTAAAATCTCTATCTGGCAGGCCTACATGACACCCAGTTAGGGCCCTGGAGCACATAGCCTACATTTACAAAGGAATCAATGATAATTAAACTGAGAAGGTAAGTAATTAACACCAAGTTCACCTTGAGGCTAAAATGATCGGTGGACAACAGATCAGTACTGTATGGCATTTGTCAGCTGTACTGAATGTCGGTCAATGCGTCTGCATATCTTCATCGTCAAACTGAAAGATACTATTTACAGAGGGCCCTCTACAGAACTATCTCGATTATGGTTAGCTTTTGTTAAAACATGTCATGAAATCAGAAACAACACATTACAATTAATTGGTTGAACTAAAAAGTCATGTATATGTAAATAAATAAATATAACAGCTATAGTTAAGGATGGCAAAGTTCTTACCTGGTATTCATTAGGCCAGAAGGTGCTGACTGCCAGCTCAACCTGGTGCCACTGTTTGCCATGTGAACCTGATGTGTTCCACACTGGACTGCCAAGTGGACCGCCGTTGACTCGCACATACGCCCGCAGGGCCCCTGGACTGTGACCATCACGGCTGTAGAGGAAGTAGCTGAACTGAACGCAGTGTGTGTCATTCTCGCTCAGCGTCTGGAGCAGGAGCTGAGCACGATGGCCCACAGCATGCTGGGAGGAGTTCACCAGCATATAGGATCCTGAAGGGAGAAGAGAAAGAATATCACACCAGGTTCACTTACAACACATCACATCTGGAGTAGACTGTATGAGTGGCTCTAGAAGTACATGTATTACTCACATATATTCCTTTGAATATGCCTAACTATCAACGTAGTTTACTCAACTATTACAGCCTCTGAATGGATTTCTATATAACTGATGGTGGAGTGTTACATCTGAGCTGTTTTGATTTGATTTGTGGGGAGTAGACCCAAATGAACCAAAACAAACAAGTTGCAAAGGAATCCACCATCTTCCATGTGTCAGTGGGGTGATGCTACAGGAAGATAAATGTATTCTCCAGCAAGTCAGTGTTCTGTGTGTAGGCAGTTGATAATAGGAAAAGCAATGTGGAATAAACACAACCCAATCAGCGCTAACCAAGGCGCTAGTTTGGTTTGTGGATACTGAGATACAGCAAGACTGAGAGCAATGGAGAAAAATTGGTACAGACAGAGAGAGAGCGCTGGTGGCAGTTCCCTCTGCAAGGTGGTGCTGTGCTGAGGTATGAGACAAGATTCACAAAACCCCCAAAGCCTTTTCTAATCAGGATAACATAACCCTATTGCCCCTACCCTAGCATCTGTCCTGCCTTGAGTCTGTGCCCGCTAACGTGATTAGCACAACAATGCTGGGAGACCTTCCTGTGTACTCTCATAATCTAACCAGTTGTCTTTGTAGTCCAAGGTCTTTCTGTTCTCAGTCGGAAATGAGCCTGAGCAGACAGCCACCATAGCCTTGGCACCAGGTGTCCCGGAAACATGTATTCTCCACTGAGATACAATAGAATAAGGATGTTAAATTGCCAGACAGAGAACCAATTCTTTATATACAGCACAGTCTGCACCTCTAACTTGGGGAACAACCCAAACAAAAGGACACACAACATGCTCGTTAATATTTAAACATCACCCAAGCAATCTAAATGGAGTGCACTCACCACGGCACACATAACTACTCTGGGTTAAGTACAAAACCCTCATTTGTGCTTCACATATAGACAAACTGTTGTCTTTCTCCCTATAAATACAGGGCACCAAATAGGACACCTGATGGAGTAATTTGATTCTTAACCAAAATCACCCGACTACTAAAAAAAACACTAATTATCTCTTAAAGCGCAAACAAGACAAAATGCTTAAATTCTAGGGCTGCTGTTCTCCATAATGAGAAGGGAGTCCCCTTAACCCCCACCCATAAAGTTAAACTGGGGACCAGAGAGTCATTATCTGGAGTCTTTGCCACCTAGCCCCACTGCCCTTCAGCCCACTGTCAACATCTCTTGATTTGTGTGTTGTTGTGGGGTGGGGATCTCTGCACTCTCAATTCGCTTTGCTTAATTAGATCTTTGAGAACCCTTCTCCGCTCCTGCACCCTGGGACCCCCAACGGACTCATAAAAATAATAGCACAGGCTGAAGGGCTGCAGCAATACTGTCTCCACTGGTTACATTCTGGATGTGCTCTTTGTTTTATATACATAATGTTAACACGTTTCTGTTGAATAACTTCAAAAAGGTGTTATCTACCAGCTTACACTAAGATAGCATATCCCTAATAATAATTAATATGAAGGGCAGGAAGAGGACATCAGTTCAGCATGTGCCGTTGATTTCAATATGCGACGTTGGAGAGCTGAGCAACTTGTTATCTTCGACCAACTCATTATGGGGGAATAAGGAGGAGGTCAGAGTGACCTTAACTGGTCCACATGAAGCAAAGAAGCTCCGCATTCATAAACATTAAAAAGAACGCTTCAGTTCACACTTCAGCTCTTACTATTATAAACTCCATGATTGTCACTGTTACTGTCATGATTGTGCATTAGGTCTTCACAATTTTTTAATCAATATAATAACACATCATTTATTGAATTGCTTTTTAATATAAAATATGGCGTGATATTAATATGAGTACTGCTGTGAGAGTACAAATACTGTATATTCCAATGTCCAATTACATTAATTTGGCCCCAGGATTCCACAGCAAAGAAATCTCTGCAGTCGGCTCTTTAATCTATGTATTTTTTTGCATTGATAATGGTTGTTATGGTCCTTTGTCTTTTAACAATGTCTGTTTTGCGTTTGAGGTTGGCTGAAGTGGTCATCAGTTGTTGATGGTGGTCTAATTAAGGAATAATCCACAACAGATCGTGGTATATGGAATTTATATCACAGTTAAGGTTTGCATTGCATTGCTGCTATTGAAGCAGCAATGCAATGCTGCTCATCACAATATCAGGATATTATTTTGTCAAGGTCAAGAAAAGGGCTTTAGAAATCATGTTGTCAGTTTTGTCTGGTGTTATCCTCACTTTCAAGAAATGTTCAGACCAACAGTGTATTTGTGTGATTACTGTTTTATACCTAAATGTATTTGTTTCTTGTTTTTTATGCCCTCTTGGCCAGGTCACTCTTGAAAAAGAGTTTTTAAGCCCAATGAGACTCACCTGGTTAAATAAAGGTTTAATAAAAAAACAGCATTGTTCTACTTACTTTTATTAATGTACTGTAACAAACTATCAGCCTCTGTATTGTTATCGCAGATTGACATGCTGATTTATTTTTCCCACCCAGTTAGACAAATACAGACGCTGTAAAGTCCCACAGTGCCTAGCTAGGTGTGTAGCATCAACTGCTGTAGTGTCAATTCCTGCAGTCATGGAGTTTATTAGGTTATCAGGATAACCACATCATTCACACATGTATTGCCAAGAAGAATTGGTTAACTAGGCCGTATATTTGCTTGTGGCGATTCTGCACGTCCTGCGTAAGGACATCAGTTTCCTCTTAGGAGAAGCCTTTGTGACGGAGCCGGACGGACTGTTCTCTTCCATCACCACATTGTCAGAGCGCCGCGGTGGAGCACACTGCTTTTAAAGGAAAGGAAAAGCGATGATTTGATTGGTCATGACTGAAGCCAGACGCATCACACCTACTAATAATGTATTCCAGCTACTCCAATCATGTTTCCAACTGCGGCGCAGGTTCTTCATGTGCCTCTGGCCAAAAAATTACCAGAGATCAGTCACCATGTCCTGTGTGCACACGCCGCGCAAGACTGACTGTACTTTTCCCATGAAAGTAGAGCCCTTGTTACCTCAGAACAAACTATAGAGGGACAACTCAACAACTGTCAGATACTGACTATCAGTGAGGAGGTACTGTAATACGACCCATAAAATACATTATTTTCATGAATCCGTGATCAAACGATCAAGCTATTTAACTAGTTAGCCAAAGAAGTGAAGACAGGCACATAAATGGAGGAGTGCGCAGTAGGGGATAGTAAATCAAACGATCATCTTGTGTTGAATAAACAGAGGGATTGTGGGAGTTTAACACAAATTCCAGTAAGGTTGCGTGAATTCATAACTATGTTAATTGTTCTCAATAATAATTTGTTATCTCCACCCAAGGACGAAGTCTAACGGACGCCACATAAACAGGAAGTGCAGTCTAATTGCATAATGCATCATCCCTTTGACATTCTACTTAATATGCATGTTCCTTAAGGGTCAATGGGCACAATTTAACATGGCCGCCACTCAAGGTCAACGCAACGCCGCGTAAACAGGAAGTGAGGTATAATTGCGTAACACAGCATCCCATTGTCATGATATCCACTGGATAGGTGCAGCTTGGCCCAAGGAAGAGCTATTACATTTTGGAGTGGATCTGAATCTGAATCGCATAAACAGGCGACATGCATCCTGGGCGGAGGTCTGTGCTCTCCAAGGGCACCTTTCTAGTTACTATTACTTTTATCTTAATTAGATACTACTCAATAAAGCACAGAACCCTCCAAAATGCATATCAACAAATCAACTTCATTGTGCACTGGTAAAGATAGTTTGACTGTGGGCGTGACAATATTTTGTATGATATGTTGTTATCATCTTGTCCTTGTGAAAAAGATGAGAATCCTTGAGCCCTCGCTCTTTCATGTTTACATGTTATTAGAATTGTTTTTAAAGTGTATTTTAAATATATATCATAGATGTATCTTGCAGTCACATGTTCAACACTATCATGCACGCCTCACATGCAGTATACAAAATGCTGTATTATGACCTTTCATGAATTATGCTTCAAAGCACTATGAAATCTGATAAAAGCTCTATCCATTCATTGATGCCCCTTCCAAGGGCACAGGAACATCCATAACAAGATTAGGACTGATCCAGCACATCATAATTCATATGGAGCACTGCTGGACGAGACCCTGGGCATAGGCTATAGGTGACACTATCTGTGGCAAGCCGCTGTAGAAAAGGAAAAGGAAGGAGGGGCGATAAATGGATGGTGGAGGTGTATAGCATTGAGATTAGAGGTGAAGCATAATAGGTGGGGCACAGAAGGACTCAAGAGCATAAAAGAAAAGAACATTGTAAATGAGGAAAGAGTAAAAAAAAGTCAGCAGGAACAAGAGGATGAAAGCAGCAAAGAGTTTGTCCTCCTACATAAACTCTCAAAACTCTCTGTGTGACCCACTCAGCAGAGCTTTGTTCTTCTCTGACATCAATACTAGAGCTCAAACACTCAAATAAGCAAGAAACTAGAGGGAGCAGTGGTCTGAATACAATGGGATCAATGGCTGTGTTAGGGTCTAAGAAGCATAATTGGTGATCCTAGCTCTGCCATTACTTTAAGTCTGAGTGCCTGCAAGCCCCAAACACACTGGCCTTGATGTTTGTCTTTTCACCGGGCCGCTTCATCCTGTCCTGTACTCTCTTCTAAGAAGGTCATCTGGGATTTCAGACTATCTCTGAGGGCCTCGCGTGCCCAGGCTATCTGTTTATTTGCCTCTGTCCGCAATAACCTTCAACACAAATAAATAAATACAGAACGGGAGTGGAGTGGAGCTCTGGCCATTGGCTAGAATGGGACATTACTCTTGTCCGTCATTTCCCTGAAGTTTGATCTTGCTCTTAATAAACCAGCTCACCGATGTGAAGTTGCTGTATAACACAATGACATTGTTCACCATCAAGAATCAACCCCAGCATAAGCCTGGGGTTGTTTAAAGCACATTGATGGAGGCTATGATAAAAGAGAACCCAGTGAGAGGATGGACAAGTTCACTTCCAAATGACGATCTCATACAGGGGTGGCCAAGACATCACACAGTGTTTCCCACAGAATTCAAATCTATGTGTGCTG
>CABFOS010118816.1:10447-21581 GCA_900660315.1 Diretmoides pauciradiatus
CTGGTACTGTAGGTGGGTTGGTGGCCTGAACGCGAGGGCGGGGGGGGGATTCTTTTATAGACTATTTGATGAGTGAATATGTATCTAATGTACTCCATTTTAAATAGTTCCATTTGTCAAACAAATAACTGATATATATCTAAAGTGCCCCCTTTTACGTACTTTGTGTCAAAGATAACATAATAAATATAAACAGTGCTACACTGTTGCTTTGTTGCTTGCTTTTGTCTACAAGGTACAGAATAATAGTATTCTGAATAACGTTAACTGTTAGTTCTTTTTTTTTAGCCGGCCGTCTTCTTGGCAAAAAAAAACCCCCACACCTCCGCATGTGGAATGGGAGGCACGCAGACGGGTCCAGTGAGACAGCGAGGAAGAGAGAGTCAGAGACCGAGCAACATGAAATGGGAAACCCTGGACTTAGTTAAGCAATCAGCATCAGTTGACCCTGTCTGGTGGGAGTGCAACTGTTGGCTCTTAAAGCATACGGCTGTGATTCTTCACCTGTGCTTTTCCAGGTATGGCTCATTACAGATATTTCCTGTTTCATTACACGTCATGCATGTTCACATGTTAGAGAGACTGTATACAATATTCTGTACATGTGTAGTTTTTTAGTTGTGTCAGAATTTAATTTACATTTTCTTCATCGTGTAAAGTTAATTCATAAAAACAATCATATGCGGGGCCTGTGTGTGTGTGAAAAACAACAACAACAACAACAAAAATTGAATTTTCAATAAAAGTAATTCTTACACAGCACAGCAGAGAATTCCAGGAAGTTATGAAAGGACATGGAACTTGGGTTGCATTAAGTCCATAAGATGTATTCAAACCTTGGGTGTTATGAAAGCAAAACAGCCTCGTAAAAATAGTACATAAATATTTGGATATTTCAGAATTGGAAGTTATGATTCACTGTTGTCACAGATACACACACACACACACACACACACACACACACACACATCATGATGTTAGAGACAAGTAAAAACATCGGTGTTGGCTGCATCTTCTCTATTGCAGCTAGATCAATAGAGCAGCCGACCAACGTTGCATCAGGGAAGGAGGACTGACAAGTTTTCCATTCCCAAATCTGATACACCACCTGAAGTATGGAACCTAATCTCATTTCACCCTCCTCACTCACTTTACCAATCTCTCTCTCTCTCTCTCTCTCTCTCTCTCTCTCTCTTATTTCTTTCACACACACACACACACACGCACACACTCACACACACACGTAAATTCATACAGTTTTTTTCTATTTCGCCACCTTTAATCCATTATGCTGCTTCACTGTGAAAAATTCAAAGCAGTATATCAGGTATTGATGTTTTCTGTTCCCTGAACCAATTGGCCCCTCAAGGCTGAGATCATTTCCATTGACAAAAGATCAATTTCAAATGGCATCTCTTCTGTCATTCAATTCTGAATGTTAATAATCCAACTGTATTCGCTTCATCAACTTTACATTTTGAGATGTTTTTAATATCAATTTGGTCTTAGATGTTTTGTTTTCTGCATTAGTGTTTTACATTCCTGCTCTTTATAGTATTTTTTTCATATTTAGAAACTCTTCATTTCATTATTTAAGAAAGCATCTTCACTTTAAGGATTTTTTTTTACATGTGTCTAGGATTTTTGCATAGTACAGTAGGCAAGCCATCATCTTTACTACTTTAGTGTTCTCAAAGGACCTTTAAAATGCATATCAGACCAGACGATGACAGAATGAATAGTATTGAATTAGACTATGTGGAGCCACGTAGCAGCCTTAACCTTATTTCAATGCTTTCCCTGCTTCTACTCTCACTCTTAGCAGGTGCTGGGACTGGCTTCTCTCCAGGTCTTTATCACCTGAAGTAGAGGGCCAGTAGACAATTACCCAAGCCTCCAGCTACAGCATGGTATACACAAACTAGGAATGGAGAGTGAGAGAAAGGGGCTAGCCGAGGACTGGTTTTGGACCGGAAAATAAATGAAATAAGTGATGCTATTGTAGAAGTAGCCTGTGCCTTCCAGTGTTTGAGAAAGATAAGGCCACGTCAGCAAGTGCTGTTGTCTTTTTTCCAAGGAGAGAGGGGGCGAGGAAAGGTGCTTTTTTCTCAACAGGCTGCTTGCACTGACCTTTTGAATTGTCCTCCAGGCAGCTTGGGATCAACTGCCAGATTTGCCCAGGAGAGTGGGGGATGAGTAGACACACGAGTAAGAGGAAGGAAGGAAGAGGTACACTCTCTGCATGTCTCAACCTATCTATCTTAATGCATCATATCTCCAAAAGACAGGCTCAAGTCCTCGGTAGTTCTGTGTAAGTGGAAGAAGATAAAGTCAGACACGCCAGAGCCAGAGCGATAATTGGACAAACTCAGAAGGCAGCAGATGGTAGTTTTTGAAGCCTGTGTTCTCCCTTGGCAATGAAACTGTCAGTATTTTTTATTGAGTGTACTAGCTAATATTTGGGGTATTTTTTAGAGTAAATTTTGATTGATATGTGTCAACTGAATTCATTTTTGGGATGTGACTGGAACGGAACAGACACTGTCTTTAACCACTGCTGTGAAGGCAAGCAAATAACGTTAACTTCACTGGAGCTTATTGTGACAGGTACTGCTGTGCACATGTACAAAAATCTTCATCATTACAGCTCAAAACGAGAAAGATGCTCAGAGAGCGCAGACCTTCGCCCAGGATGCATGTCGCCTGTTTATGCGGCGACCTGTGATTCAGATCCACTCCAAAGTGTAATAGCTCTTCCTTGGGCCAAGCTGCACCTATCCAGCAGGTATCATGAAAATCGGATGCTGCATTAAACTACTAGACCTCACTACCTGATTACGTGAGGTTGCGTTGATGTTGAGTGGTGGCCATGTTAAATTGTGGCCATTGACGCTTAGGGAGCATGCATATTAAGTAGAATGTGAAAGGCATGATGCGTTAAGCAATTAGACCTCACTTGCCGTTTACGTGGCGCCCTGCGCGGCACCCCACATCTCACTTCCTGTTCACGCGGCGTTGCGTTGACGTTGGGTGGCGGCAATGTTAAATTGTGTCCATTGCACCTTAGGGGGCATGCATATTCAGTGGAATGTCAAAGGGATGATGCGTTAAGCAATTAAACCTCACTTCCTGTATATGTGGCACCCAACGCGGCCCCCCATGATTCGGATCCACCCCAAAATTGTATGTGGTAGTCGTTGACCGATACTACACCCTTCCAACAGGTTTCATAAAAATCGGTCTGGTAGTTTTAGCATAATCTTGTACAAGGACGGATGGACAGGACTGAAATCATTACTGTACCTCTCGCCCCGGACTTCATCCTTGGGCGGAGGTAACAATACACATACAGTATGGGTCTGCATCACTGCCCCACTACTACTGTATGTAACGTACTGTATGTGGGGCATTCACACCCTGGAGCTTCACTACAGAACCCAGGCCTTGAGGGCTTCATCCCAGTTCACTGTTCCCCAGAGCAAAGACGTCTGGGCAGTGATGAGAACAGCCAGAGACAGTGCAACTATACGATAAAGTTTTTTTTTTCTTTGTATTTCCTAAATTTCCTAAATGTTTAGTCTCATTTTAATTTATCGTGCACTGAAGCATGTGACCTTCTCCACTGGGATACTAGCTTATCTTGGCCTTAGCCTTGACCTACTATTTTGTGCCATGCCTCTCTACACTCCAGGAGGAAGAAGATGGGGCTTGATTAGTTCATTGTGTGCATCCCTTTTCTAATACAAAGCAAGTAAGAGCTACAATTAACATTGCTGCGATGGACTCACAACCTGTCCATTGTGTCCCCCTGCCTTCTGCTGAATGTATGCTCCAGCCCCAAGAATGAATGAATGAATGAATGAACGAATGAATGAATGAATGAATGAATGAATGAATGAATGAATGAATGAATGAATGAATGAATGAATGAATGGGCGGACGAATGACCAAATGAATTTTTTGTCACTGGGCACAGAGGAGAGACAGAACAGCTTTGTGTCTGAGAAATGCAGAGCAGGGTGAAGACAATCCACCAATAGGCTAGTTCTGTGATTAGATTTTCATTAGCTCCTTGTTATCAGTGACTGATCCAATTAAAATGCATGGCTAGCATGGTGACATGCCCCTGTGGTAAAGAGAGAGGCTTCCATGGATGGAGGGTGCAGCCGCACAATAACGCAGGCCATGGTTTGGTCATCTGTCCTGTCAGGGAGCTAATGAGCTAGTCACGAGAGCAAACGAATGGCAGTTGGCAAATGCTGACATCATTGCCTGTTAAACCACTTTGCCAAGCACTTACTAAGAATTATTTATTTAAAGAAAACATAATTGTCACACTACATGCACTTGAAAGATATTTGTAGTTTCTACAGCTCTATTCAAACTCAACGCTGCAGTGATTTAATTGCATGGCTTAAGGCAGATATCCCAGCATATTAGAATCAATAGTGATAAATCAGCATAATAAGCCATTCAACCAAAACAACCCTATATACAGTCCGCTTGTTTTCGCTCCCCCTATCTCCTCACATGGACATGCATAAATGCACTCAGACCCAAATGCACAACTTTCTCACACACGTAGTGGTGTCAACAGATGCCATTTAAACGCTTTTTAGTAATTATTCTGCTTGTTTAACAGACCCTTCACCAGTTGTCCACCAACGCTTTCCCTCCCAAAACACTAAAGACCCAACAACCTGCCAGCATTTTCCCCAGTGGTTAACACATTTACAGTATTCTGCAGGTTGTTATTGAGGGAGCACGCCACCACATCCACTACCATTGTGTAGCATTCATTTAGATGTACTGATTGAATGAACAATGTGAACTGTAACATTAGGTGTTGTATGGAAAGACTAGATTCTGTCCACTGCATCACAGGAGGACTTTAGAGGCTGATGGATGGGCAGGTGCCAAGCTCAGCCCAAAACGGGGCCACAGCCTAGCACCAGATTGATAAATCTGAGACAGACACTGATAGGCCATAGTCATCATAATGATAGGCAGGCTGGAGCCAAAGGCAGGAGGTTGCAGTTCTGCCCATCCCAGAGGTGTAATATGCTTGTGATTAACTGTCAATCCACCCGTTTGGTGGGGAGTACTCTTTCTCAATAAGAACCACTCATCATTGAGACGGCTAAGCCCTGACCTTGGCCTCTGTTGAGACTGCTGCAGACATTCTTTTAGGAATGTTAGAGAATGTCAACAATTAATACAGTGTCATTAGGAATTTGTTTCTTTGGATACATATCTGAGACATACATGCATGTATTTCACCAGAGGGATGACAGCACAGGGTCAGGACCCTGGAGCAGGTAGGGGTTTAGTATCCTGCTCAAGGATACACATTGGCTTCTTTGTTGTTATTTGTTCGTTGTTGAACAGCTTAACCAATGAGGTTCCTGTCAGTTGCGTAACCCGGGTCCCCCGTTCACACTGCAGCCGAGCATCTGACCCCGGGTTGACCTATTCACACCGACGCTTGTAATAACCTGTGTCATTGCTCTGGTGTGAAAGGGGTATAACCAACAGGCCACCGAGCTGTTACAGTATAGGGGTGAAGAACGTAATGTTGGTATTGTCTGCATTTTTGTGTCTTTCTATTGTATGTGATGACTGTGAGCTACAGGATACCCTGAATTTCCCCACGGGGATGAATAAAGTATTTATCTATCTATCTATCTATCTAAGAACGTGTACTGATCTAAGAACATACAACTGTAAATGCCCATCATCTGTACCTAGCTATCACTTTCTCCCATAGCTGGGGAGAAAAATCAGATCCAATACAACAGCTGGGCAGGTTGAAGAACACTTTGAAGTTTTTCACCATGAAAGGGTTTCTTTTTTTCCAGAGCCTGGCAGCCTGTTTTTGTTTAACCTTGCATCGATTGCTACCTCTGCTGGCTGTGAGCAGAGTGATTTTTTCTGGCCCTCTTTGTGGTGTCTGTGGTGTGATATCCTTGTCCTAACACTGAGACTGAGAGGGGAACAACCCCTTCAGAAATGCAGCAAAGCGCCAAAGCAGCAAGGCAGGCAGGCTTTGTTTTCAACACCCATCCGAGTACACAACTCTTGCGCTAAATACATTGGAAAGTAATTGCAACAAGCAACAGGGAAGACAAATTTTCTCTCCATATTCCTTATGACTCTTTTGCTTTCTCCTTCCTTTGTTGCCTGTAATGTCTTGCCATCCTTCTCAGTTTCTTTCTCAAGAATAAATTCTCACTTCTTTGCACCCTCATTCTCCCTCTGTCTTGTGAGTGTAGTGTACCAAGTGGGAATTAATTAGAGTTGGTCACAGATGAGGGGCTAGGCGAGGTCCAGTATTGGAAAGCCTGTCCTCTGACAGGCTGCTAGCCTCTCAGACAGGACTGATGGTACAACAGTTGATGCAGTGCAGGGTACGAGGAGCCCAGCTAAGCTCATTAAACATGGTGGAACAAACTGCTATTTACTTAATCTGCATTCTGATGATACAGCCTTGGAAAAATTATACAATAACGACTAAATGCAGGTATACGGGGGCGGCAATAGCTCAGTTGGTAGAGCAGTCGTCTGGGAATCGGAGGGTTCCCGGTTCGAGGCTCCTCCCGGTAGCGTGTCGAAGTGTCCTTGAGCAAGACACTGAACCCCTCACTGCTCCCGACGAGTAGGTTGGTGCCTTGCATGGTTGCCACCGCCGTCGGTGTATGAATGGGTAAAATGTGAAGTGTATGAATTGTAAAAGTGCTTTGAGTGATCTCTAGAAGACTAGAAAAGCACTATATAATTTACTGTATTATCATTGTATTGTCAGTGTTCTGTACTGTGTTGTCGGCAAGAGATAGGGAACTTTTACATGCACTAATTTTTGCAGTGAGAAATCTACAGAATGTCAGTGTAACCATCTCCAACAAATCTTTCAAAGCACTGTACTCTCCAGATAGCTCATTTTAACATAATCAATAAATCACAGCACACAAAAACCTTTAATCATTCTCTCCTACTTTTTGAATCTCTACGGAGGACCCAGACTCTACTTCTCCCACTCGCTCTTTGTCTGGCAGTAGCTTTATCTGAACCTCTTGCTTAAAATGGATCAGAAACTGTCAACTGCCAAACTCTGAAGAGCAGCAGCATGGCCATTAGGCAACCGTGGAGACTGCTCTGCTCACTTTCAGAGGTTTGTGAATGCGGCTCTGAAAAGCCCTGCCAAGCCCCAGCCTAAGGGAGCTCCCGTAAACTCAGGGCCCCGTTTCTGCCTCTACATCCAGGCTGCACTTATCATCCAGGCTGTCTACAATCAACAATAGAGCCAGATGGACAGAGACTGGCAAATCTACTGGCTCGCTCTGTATGGAGCCAAAAAGTATAGTATTCAGAAATAACTTTGTTAAGCTGAAAGACATGGCTTTCGCAGTTTTAACAGGTGTAGAGGTTCTAGCTTTTGAGTTTCTTTTTAATCATTTTTTTCTGAATTTTTTTCTGTATTTCATGCTCCATAATATGCTAATAAGATGTTTCAGGGGGCGTGGTGTCTGACACTCGGGCGCAGGAATCTCAAACATATTCTCCTCTAGAGAATTGGATGCGACATGAGTCAAATGCTTCTGCCCGAGAGGAGGCGAATGACGTCATATGCACATGTCATTGCTGTTTGCTACTGAGGAAGTAAACAAAACAACGTGCAAACCGGAGGATGGACAAGAACAGCAATTTCAAGCAGGACATCTCACAGGACCTCTCATACTCACAAAACACTAGCTCGAAGAGGCATGCTCTGATTACCATCTGGAGCAAGATCTAACATTGCCTTTGACAACAGACTATGGATAATCAGATGGATTAAGTAAGAGACACTCTTAGCTTGCCTATTCCAATGACACAGTTGTGTGGGTTCTCTAATCTGGGAATCACATTTTCTATGTTCATGGTTAATCAAATTTGAAGCATCCCTCCATTTCGTTTCACATATTCAACAAATGCCGATGTTTGTTTACCTGACATTTTAGATTCTTAATATTGATTTTTCTCCTAAAAAATGTAATAAAAAATCTTTGATAAACTGGCCTCCACCGGTTTCCATCTTTTAGAGCCTACTTTTGAAATATGCACCAAACATGTGGTTCAACAGATAAAACATTTTGCTTCTATTATGTATGGGCGTCTGTGCTGCCCAGTTTATTTGTTCAACAACATGTCGGCCTTATAAACACGTTGTGTCCATGGAAATGGCACAGGAGACAATGAAGTCAAGCACAAAATCATACCAGCATCATATATGGTTAATATGTAATATGCTTAATATATGAAATTCAAATTTATTGACACATTTTCTTTCTAAAGAATTTGGATGCAGATGGTTAATGGTAAAAGGTTGGTAAAGGGTAAAAGGTGGTAAAAGGTTACCTTTATAAGCCGCTTGGCGCAGAGCTCCTATAGGTAGTGTGACATACAATAGAGCTCTGCATAGGAGAGTGAATCAAACTAGGAGTTCACTGACTAATAAGTAAGGTTCAATTGTACTTATGGGAATTGGAATTGCAGATGCATTGCATGTCTTGTGCACAATGAATGAAGTTTCTTATGTGGCCATCTATCAAGAGTATCATTAATGCAATATAATATTTGAGTTTTGACTATACAGTAGCTTATAGTAGTACAATAGTTTTGTGAATGTCAATTATCTGACAAATATAATGGCCATGTATGTCACCATTGGTGAAGTAGTAAAAATAAAATACACCCTTACCCTAACCTACGCAAACCTAACACCCCCCCCACACACACACACACACACACTTCTCTCTCCTTTCGTGGGCTTTTGCCTTATCTTTGTTTTCAACATTCTTCCTTCCTCATGAACTCAAACTCCTGTAATGCAGCTCTGCTCTTGGGCTCTCCCTCCTGAACTGGGAGCTGCAGCCGGCGTCATGGCAGTTGGGCCATATTAATGGACTCGTCTTGGAGAATTACAAGAACAGGAGGGGAATTTGCTCAGGTTTCACTTTAAATTACGCTTATAAACCTTGGTTCACACAGCCTGTTATGGAGCCACTAGTTTAACACTCTTGCATGCACACACTCTGCTGCAGGCTTTGAGTGCAAAGAGGCACCAACATATGCACAGACACGCATATATTATAAATAGAGTCGACCATATAGATACAATAGAGCATATAGAGTATAAGCTGTTTTTGTCTGTTCTCAGTGGAGTGGAATTTTGGCACACATGCCTGGCATTTGCTTATCAACTTTTGTGAATCAAAAAAGACAGAAAATATTTCCTCATATTTCCTCAAAGGTTTTATACCAAATGGAAATGTTTGTTGTTTAATAGTTTTACTTCTGCTCAGTGTGTATTATGGTAAAGCAATACCTTAAAACACCCCGAATAATATCCCTCAGTTTCGGTGTTCTCAATTATGATTTCAAGAGTTTCAGTCATTTCAAGCACAGTCCAATTTGCTCATCTGTAGTTAGTTCCAATCATTTACAGCTAATTTCAGCTATGCTTTTGCTTGACTTTGTAATCAAAAAATAGAATCAGTCCCAAAGTAGATGGCTTCCTAATAACTGTAACAAAGCATCCCGGCCATCTGCTTGCTAGTGTGCATTGCGTTTGGAGAGCTGGAGGTCCAATGAGACCAAATGCCAAGCGTGCCTGAGACAAAGAGAGCAGACTGCACACTCAATGTGGTGCTGGGACCTGCTGAGCCTCCCGGGGTGCAAGGTCCCCATGAGCTGAAGCCTGGAAGAGCTGCAAGGAGCAGAGAGAGGAGGAGCTCACAGCCAGCAGCATTAGAGACAAGCCTTTGAACTGGTGAGTGTGTTAAACCCTCACGCTTAAGACGTCAGGGAGGGGATTCACAGCTGCGCCCAGCTACAACAACCATACCTGGTCTTTGTGTCCACACACACACACACACACACACACACACACACACACACACACTTAAATACAATAACATACGTACAGTACAGTAGCCGACATACACACACATGCGCGCCAGCTCTCACACACATACTGTACTGTAAACCCAAACTACAAACATACACAGTATTACACGATAATAATACACACACATACAAAAAAATCATGCTCACACTCAGCCATGCACACACACAAACCACAGACAGTAATTACACTATAGCAATACTTGGGCTTAAACGTGGGAGCAGATTTAAGCCTATTTTTTTTTAAACGCTTCTTCTTTGAAGTGTTCTCCTGCTACTCTTAGTGGTGTAAGGAACAGACCCACTAAAGCCCGTGGAAACAGGATTAGTCCAGCCCTGCTTCCTAATTAATTGTCGGGGTGTTTGGCTAATAAATCCTGGTTATCTGGCCCTCTAATCGTAGAAGGAGATAGCACGACTCTGACCCAGCCGCTGGAATGTTTAACAGTGCTTTCTACAATCAAGCGCCGAGAAATGTGAAGGAAATATCTGCTTTATTTTGCTCCTTGCCTAATTCAATTTAAGATACGCCATGCGTTTCATTGCGGAAATGGTTGAGCATCGTTAGATTAGTTCCTAATTGGCGAGTTGAATTCTGCGGCAAGTTTGGGTGTTATTTAAAGAACTTTTCTTTATTACACCGGCTATGAGAGGACAGAATTATGAGAGGAGACAATGACTGAAAGGAGACTGAAGACGGGGCCTGTTTGGTTGTGTGGAAACACATCTTAAGGTAGATGTTGTGTTTTGGGACTGACATACTGACAGACATTTGAGTAAGGAAAGAGGCCCTTACGCCCAGAGGCATATTTGCCTACAGCTATGAGCATAGGCCAGGAGACAAGCAGAAGCTGCTACTCCTGCCCATGCACAGACAGCCTGCCTCTCCAGAGAATTGCAGCCGCCAGTCGAGATCTTAGCACTGATATTCTCTGAGTCTGCTGCAGCATGTCTGTGTGGGTAGGCATTTATAATGCACCCACCAGGGCTCAGGAACAGTACTGCCATGTCATCTCATTCTCAATATCACACTACCACTGGGTATGAAACAGCCCTGAAAGAGTTAGGAAGGGCTGAAGTTAGAAAAGGGAGAGGAAAGACAGAAAAAAGGAGCAAGCGAGGGAAGGGAGAGAGAGTAAATGAGTAAGAGATACTGTAGGCTTGGGAAGAGCAGAGAGTATACAGGTGCAAA
>CABFOS010118819.1:0-12703 GCA_900660315.1 Diretmoides pauciradiatus
GATGCCTGCGTCCCACTCCTGCGGACAACCTCCCCATCTTAGCAGGCATCCTGTCACAATGCGCAAGGCTTCGTTGATTGGCGGATCGATGAGGCAGGTGTGGGAGCTGCGGCACCATGCTGGTGCGCAGTATTCACTGGTCAGATGAACTATTAAAGAAGTACAGTTTTTTTTGTACCCTTTCAACATACCAGATGTCTTTTTGAAAATTAGAAAACTTAAATTGCATAATGGGAACAAGATATTCAAGTTGTTTATTAGTTACGTACTTCATACAAGTACAAGGGAGTAATATGCTTGGGGTTCGGCTCCTCGACTTTGCAGTAATTATGCAAGATATGGCAATTAAGTAGCAAAAAGCTTTGTAATATGGCACCTTTTTGTTTTGTTGCATTTGTTATTTTTTTACCGAAGACATAAATCAAATGAAACTCAATGTCAAAACAATGTTGTAGATTGTAGAAGCTGAGGAAAGGCAAACTGGGTTTTACATGCAGAAAACAACTGTTGAGAAACCCTGTTGCCTTAAATTAAATATTACACATTTTATGTGTCCACTCGAGGTCTTAAATCTGAAAAAAAGGATCTGACAAAGCCAAAATCTCCACCTGTTGTGTCCCATAAAAACAGCATTTACCTTTACCTATCTTCTTTTTCCTTGGATGGTTGTTAGTTGATGTTGATGCTGGCGGTCCCTTTATTTCCGTAAGCTGGGTAGAAGAGCACAAGACTTGGGTTTAATTCTAAAATAATAAAATATTGAATGCCTTGAAATTTGCTCTTGCTGACAAGACCATGTCTGTGTTTTCATATGATTATTGCACAAGGCCTTTTATTAGTCTTCTGTGTGTGTGTGTGTGTGTCCGTGTCCCACAGTGTATTGCAAGACATCAAGGTCAAGATCCAGAAGATGAAACACTACCAGGAAAGGTTGATTGAGGCATTGGGAGATATACTGGAGACTCACTTTCCTCTCCCCCACAATGAAACCAATGCTAGCAAGAAAAAGAAGGTATGATAACCTGCCATGTGATACAACTCTGCCATTACAGCCTATTCATCAGACATCTTGTAAAAGAAACAACTTAAAACCACTCGGGTATGGCTTACCACCTTTTCATTTCATTTTCAGAACATTCCACAGAACTTAAATGAGGACCTGCTTTCACTCAATGAAATTCTTGAGGTGAGTTTTGGTCGGTGCACCATATACCCATGATTGATGGGTGGAGTTTTTTTCTTTCTTTTTGATCAGTGAAATTGGTCAATTTTTAGTTAGTGGCTCTGCTACCTGCCATTAACTTAACTAAGGTATTATTTCGATTAGGGATTCTAACATTCTTAAGGAGACTGAATAACAAAGTGTGGAAACTTTAACCCACAATGCAAAAAGTAATTGCATTTATATATATATAGAGAGAGAAACCTATATTGATTTTCCATATCCCAGTTCCAGCAAACTGGATTAGGATTAGGCTATCAGATAGAATGCACAAGTCATGCAAGCAAAACACCTCTTACACATGGCATGAAAATAGGGAGTGGGTGGCTCCCCCACCATGCCCACCCATCCTGTTCACTTGGATCACAGAAGACTGTAATTGAGTCAAGCAACAAAGTCAAATTTCCATAAAAGAGACGAGTCAACTAGCTGGATCCAACAGAAGCATGTAGTGAAAAGGGAATATATTACTTTGTCATTTGCTTTTTCTGCTTGAGAAGAAGGCATATTGGTTGTTCATTCGCAGCACCGGCCGCCATGGTTGAAATGTTTGGGGAATGTCTAAAAATTCCAATGGGTGGATTTCTGTTCCAAAACAGTCAAGATTCAAGAGTTTATTGTCACATTTGATGTAAAAGTACAATCATTGTGAAATTCTTAGACTGAGAAAAAACTCAGTGGCAGTGGGGGGTTTTAAAGACAGACATCTCAGCATCTGGTGAAGTAAATGTTGAGTCATTAGTATTGATCGATAGCCCTATCAGCCCCCTGTAGATATATTATGGTGATTTTCTACTATGGGGCAGTAGGAATTTTACTTAATGCCCTATTTATATTTAAGCTAAGTGTCTACCTTACAGTCATTGTTTTATTCTACACCCAAATTAAAATGTCACTGTTCAAATACTTGTGCAACACACTGCATAATCTATAGGTCATGATTTCACTTTGTGTTCTGTACCCTCCCAGCTGCTGATGAACAAGACCCTGGAGGCACCACATGACCCCTATGTGACGGTGGATGAGACGTTTTGGCAACCATATGTAGAGGTGATGCTCCGCTACAGTATTGCAGTGAGACACCCAGAGGATAACTTAAAGATCCGCCTGGAAACCTTTTGGTAATGGCAGTAGTGGATTACATGTTATCTACCAGTGTTTCTTATTTGGCTCTGCTTGTATAATGCTATCTTATGTATATGTGTGTATGCTGATATTAAAGCAAAGAGGCCATTGAGTTATTGTATGCATTTTGTTACTGTTATAGTGTATATTACTGTTATAGTGTTCATTTTCAATCTGAGATTTGTAACTTGTCTTTACTATCACATAAAGGTTTTGTTTGTTTATAAATATAAGGATCCATGGATCCTTAAATGTAGCTCATTCATTTTAAGACTCTTTGAGGTGTTTAAAAAGCATTAAATTGTTAAATACAAAATGGTATTAGAGGTGTTTCTTTGTGCTGCATGTCCACTTGGGAGTACTTTACAGGTTTAGTAGTGCAATATACATTTTATCTGCTAGTAAACACAATTGAAATTCAATAACCTTCAGTCCTTCGCAATTCATTCCCTTTTGTCCTGTTTCTTATGTTGCCCATTTTTATAGGCTGATTTTTACCAGCTGTGTTTCTTCCTTTAGGTCTTTAAATGGCAAAAAAAATACATGTCTGGCTTTCTGAAACCTGCATGTTTAAGATTGTACATATTTAGATTGTTTTTTATTTGTATATTTCTTTTTTCACTTCCAATAAACTTGAGAACTTGCACATGTGGTGGTGTGACGTATATCAGTCCGACCGAAGCTCATTAGATCAATAATCTAAACCTGTATCGCAGCTAATCAAAGATTTATGAAAACGGTGCTACGTTTATTCATAAACCCCACTCCTTTTCAAATATGTAAAAATGTAAAATTGTATGAAATCTAAAAAATGTAAAAATCCATTGTTTTCATGTTATAATGGCTGTTAAGGCTACAGTATTGCTTGTTTTTTTTGCATATTTGAAATTAAATTAGATCAATCAAAAAAGCGAGTTCGTGCGTAAGAGGCCTACGTCACTTCTGTCGTCCAATCCCGTCAGCCCCTGCCGGCGCGTCACCTGCGCGTCACCAGCAGCGCAGAAGAATCCTTGTGGGCGGAGACGGGATTCCGGTTCCGGGTGTTTTCACGGTTCTCTCTCTGGCGGCGTTCGTTATTCCTCTTGATATGGTCTTATATCGGAAAGTTGTTGCGATCGACGGATATTTTTAAGTAGAGTGATATTTTTTTTTATCTAGGAAAAAGCCCCGACTAAAGCCGTGAAGATGACGACCCGCTCCGAGAGGGAGAAGGCCCAGAAGCTCAACGAGCAGCACCAGGCCATCCTGTCCAAAATGCTGAGAGAGGACGACAACAAATACTGCGCCGACTGCGAGGCGAAAGGTGCGACGTTCACCTCGTTCACCTCACGTTTTAATGGCGTTGAGCTGCAGCTAACGGTCCCACACTGAATCTACTGCTAACTACTAATGTGGCATCTGTGGGAGCCATGTAAGCTAGCATGCTAACCCGCTAGCTTGTGCTCAGTAGTCAGCTGACACCCTTCTTCCCCCCCTTCAGCTAAGTAGCTAGCTAACTTGACTAAATCAACCTAAGCTCCCTGGGGCACTTCTTTCCCACAGCCGGTCATTGGCTCCGTTGTGTGATTACATTATAAAAGTATTAAACACACTGGGTGAAAGGCCGTCTAATGGAACTCGTCTCATGTTCATGGTGTCATTGGTAAAGAATGCAGCCTGAGCTTGGCAAGTACAAGCTCATTCATGTTTAATAGATTCCTTCCTTTCCTTCTCTTCCCCTTTCTCTTGTCTCCTTTAGGTCCAAGATGGGCATCCTGGAATCTAGGAGTATTCATCTGCATTCGGTGTGCTGGCATCCACAGGAATCTGGGCGTACACATATCCCGGGTCAAATCAGTCAACCTGGACCAATGGACCTCGGAACAAATCCAGGTAGGGCAGCCACACACATTTGGGGTTAGTTACGGAAGATAAGTTATGATTAAGTTACGATTAAGTTCCTCTCTTCTCTCACCTGAAATAATATCAAGAAGAAGGAGAATTTCTGAGGGAAATCACTGAGTTTTTGTTTACGTGCGACATGAGAAGATTGAATATCCATTGTGAACATCTGACATGTTTTGACCACCCATTTGTTCTGTTGTGATACCTTGATCTCATGGCTGTCATCAAAACAGAGCGAGAACTTTCCAAATATAATTTTAAATATTCAGTTTTATCACTCAAAGGGGCACCTATATCAACTATCTCTGTCTCATCCATTCAGTGTAACCCTGTCTCTTTCCTGTTTCAGAGTATACAGGATATGGGGAACACCAACGCCAGGCAGCTGTATGAGGCCAACCTTCCAGAAAGCTTCAGAAGGCCTCAAACGGACCAGTATCTTTCACTGCCAATAGACACACATATACGAACCAAGCGCCCTGTGTAATCATTCACTTTTGCCGATTTGTTGCCTCTTTTTTCCCTTAACACTGACCCCAGAGCAGTGGAATTCTTCATCAGGGACAAATATGAGAAGAAGAAATACTACAGCAAGAATGTGACCAACGGAGGCAGTGTAAGCATCGGTCCTATGTACTTAGTGTCACCCAACCTGATGAGCAGAGCTTTTATCTCTGCTGTACATCAGTGCTACAAACAGCAAGGCTTCATGTTTGTACACAGACTTAATGTCATTCATTGATTTATGTTGTAAGCACTTTGTGGTAATAAGCTGTATGAAATGATTAAAATGTGGAAGAAGAAAAAGGGTTGTGCACATTTGAGTGTTTATCGGGGAATAAATCCACCCTGTTTCAATATGTAAAACAATAAATAAAATGTTGTTCCCCATGCCTGGAGCTGGGACCCGCCACAGCTCACCTTCTAATGTGTAAATACCCATGGAATTAGGAGTTTCACTGTACAGACAGTGTATTGTCTTTCTGTTGGCCTTTGTTCTTCTCTGCACTTGAGCCACTGTTCACTTTCAGTTTCTCTTGTTTGCCAGCCAAAAGAAAAGGATGGCAAGAGAGAGAAGGAGACAGACCGAGGGAGTAAATTGTCGTCCTATACCAAGGTAAACAACTCACAAAGTAAGTTCCTATGATATCTGAATGGGATTTGGGATTTTTTTAACATTGTTTATCTTAATTTTTTTATTCTTTTTTTGAAGAGTGAGGAGTGCAGGCCAGTTCCTAAAATCAGCCCTGCAAAGAGTTCAGAACCCTCTGTCAACCTCCTAGGTCTCGGTGAGTCTGTCCTGTCCCTGTTTTCCACTCCTAGAAAACAACACTTGTCCTAATATTGGAATTTCCATTAAAATGTGTTCATTAAAATTGATTTGTCTGTCCGTCCGTCGCACGAGATATCTCAGACACCACTGATCACATATGTCACTGCTCCTGAGGAGGATTGCGTTATTCACGGAGGACAACATATTTACTGTTGCCTTGTTTTGTTTTTTTGCCAAATGAGCAATAAGGCCAGGTGATGAATTTGACTCTGTATTTACATTTTTCTCGCTGTGTGGGCACTTCCCCAGCTGTGAGCAGTTGAATGAACACATGCTCACATCAACAAATATTTCTACTCGTGGTGTGCCACTTCTCGCAGCAATTAGCTGCTGCCTAGGGATTTTATCTTTGATTTCCAGGGTGCCTGCAGGTCCTGGAGAAAAAGTCTTAAAATGTCTTAAATGGTCTTGAATACACTTAGATATATACACAGCATTTTAAGTGTTAATATAGTTTTAGTCTTAAAAATGTGGTTTCTTGATGCATTTGTTTTTTTTTCAAATTTGAAATTGGTCCTTATATTTCATTCTAACTGGCATTAAAACATCTTGCATTTAAGTTTATGAAACTTGCACCACTGAAGTGCATTAGATTGTCTATTGTAAAAATAGGAAGTGAAGGCTGTTACTGTTAGCGTGTAAGCATTTTGCCACCTGTAAAACCAGTTTTTTTGTTTCTCTCATAGACGCACCGGCAGCTGTATCAACTAACAACGGTAGCACTAGCACAACTCAGAACAACAATGACTTGGATATATTCGGTCCCATGGTTTCCAACCCCCTCCCCGCATCCACACCCACAGCTCCATTTTCTCAGGTGATCCAACTAAACATGGACTACTTCAAGTATATTGCGGAATCTCGCTCAGACACTCACAACTGCATGAGTAGAAGTAGAGTGTGCAGCATATTTGAGTGTGGAACCTTTGCTGTTGACAGTTTGCAGCCTCATTGATTTACCCATAAAGTCAAGACAACGCACACGTATCAAACATTAATTGTCAGTGGCACATATGAAGACAGGAAATGTTCCACATGTATTGCAAATAAGTGAATTCGGTTGATGTTGGGAGCATGTGCTATGCTCATGGATTTCAGCTTGCATCATTAGATAATCTTTGACTCTCCTTCTTGATCAGCAAGTCTTAAAAACCTGCACTGTGTTCGAAACCAGATACTAACGTGCTACATACTAATCATGTCTACTGCTTACTGTACACTAAACTGATGCTTAGATTGCAGTATACTCACACAGTACATCACATGACCAGGCCACGCTATGAAACGACACATGCAAATCAAAATTTGCCTACTTTTCACCTATAGTATATCATGTTAGGAGTCATTTTTAATTCTGTAAGAGTTAGCTGTGTTGGCCCCTTGTTTGCATAATGCTGTTCCTTTATTTATTTACAGTCAGAACAAATCGTCTGGGTAACTCATTTATCAGCTACTAACTCACCACTGCTACCCTTTTCTCCCCCTCCTGTTAGGCTAGCTCCAGTAACGCTGCCAGCACCCCAACACAAGCTCCAGCTGGAGGGGCGCTAGGCGGGGGGGCCAGCTCAGGGTCATGCCAGGGAGAGCTGGACTTGTTCAGTGACAGTAGTAGCAGCAACAAGGGGGAAGACATGGCCAAGAAGCCCCTGTCCAAGGACTCAATCCTGTCCCTCTATGGAACTAGCAATATGTCCCAACAGCCCCCCACTGGTGAGGACCTGCACATTTAATCATTCAAACACAGAATCTGATGTACTGTAAAATAGTGCCCCGGCCATAATCCTATTTAGAAACCTATCCCTTAATCATAATCTCACTTATATTGAAACACTCTGTTTTAGAGGAAAGTGGGGGTGAGCGTAGTAGTATTGTTGGTGTTACTGTGTGGACAGTTTGCAGCACAGATGTTTTGTTAAGGATTCACCCCAAATTGAAAATTCAGTCAATATCTGCTCTCCCACCAACTACACAGTGATTTAGCCCCCATAGTTCCCCTTCAGCGTTGAAGTTTATGGGTCATCTTTTACAGCTCCAAAAAAGAGCAAAATGTCCATCAGATTTCTCCAAACAGCTTGTGCAGCGTAATGTGTGCTTTGTAACCAAACCATTGCAGTCTGGCTTCAAAAGTCCAATATTGAACTGGGGGCTAACTCGCTGTGTGCTGAACTATTTTTGCCTGATTTATATAAAAGTGTGGGCATCATTATTGCATATTCATTGGCTTTGATATTTGCTTTGTCAGCATCAGCAAAAGCTGTGGTTGGCCACTGATTGATTTTCTACTTTTACCACCCAATAGCTATTGTTTTAAGCCAATGCTGCTGGCTGCTTCTCTCAGCTGCAGCTGGAATTGCTGCTTAAACCTAAACCTGTTTTTGCATAGTCTAGTAGTAGACGGTGTCACAGGTTCTTGGCTCTCAGACTGAGGCCTTCCAGCCCTTAGTCTCAGCTTTGTATATTTAATCTTTATTTTGTATACATGTATACATGATATCTTTCAATGTCACAGGGAGCCTGTTAATTAAGACAGCCAGCTCAGTGTTGATCCACAGCAGCAAATGTGATGATTCTGTGCTGATAGTTGTGGGTTCACATCTGCTTGTATTTCCCAATACCCGGCCTCGCTGGGCTGGCTTAACTTCTGCTTCTGAGATTCCCTTCTTGTTTCGTTCTCCTTTATGGACAAAGGCAATTTGACTATTTGTCTTCTATGTACTGTAATGGATATTACACAAAACAGGTGCATACATGTACACATAGGGCCTCCTATCACATTACACAAGCAGGTTTTTTACTCTTTTCTGGGAATCACACCACATCTGATCTTATACTTTAGAATTCTTAATTGAAAGTCACATTTTATGCATAATGCTCTTCTCTCTGTTTTACATTTCTTCTCCTTCCGTCAGCTGGCATGTTCATGGGTCCCTCCCAGATGCAGTTCCCTGTCCAAGCCACTGCGGGCTACCAGGCCTTCCCTGGCATGGGGACGGCCATGCCTCCCACAACTGTCATGGGGGCCATGATGGCTCAGAGCGGGGCAGCCATGATGGCACCCAATGCCGGCATGATGGTTGGGATGACCATGCCTAACGGCTTCATGGGTAATGCCCCCGCCACCGGTGTGATGGGCATGGCCCCGAGGATGATGGGACCGCAGGGTGGAACAATGCCTGCCGGTATGGTGCCTGCGCAGGGCATGTACGCCATCCAACCTGGGCAGCAAGCCCAGTGGAACATGGGTCAGGTATGCAGGTGTTAAAGCTATGTTGGCATCTCGGTATTGTAATTACACAAGTCCAATGTGTTGATAGTCTTTTCTCTCACATCCTCAGATGAACCAGCAGATGTCAGGGATGACTCTGAATGGCGCCGGTGGGCAGATGGCCTTCGGTCAGCCTGCCTCGGCTGTGGGCGGTTGGGCCGCTGCATCTGGCCAGACTCTCAGCACACAGCTATGGAAGTGATCTTTGATGGGTCAGTGCTTGGGCAGAGTAAGAGTAGGGGTTGCAAGAGGTGCAAAACAAATCTTGCGCTTCTCTGCACCTCGCTATGAACTGATGCCCATTTCCAGCATTGACCTACTCTAAAGAACATGAAAAATGTATCTTTCTTTCTCTCTCTTTCTCTGTCTCTCTTTCTCTCTATTGTGTGAGTGAATTGGGAGTCATACAGGATTACAGTCTGGCAGTTTCTGCCTGTCGTATGGTTTTTGATCATAACTTTTATTTTCCTTTTTTGGAAAAAATACAAGGAAATAAAGTCCCAATAAAAATGACATCAACAACCACATATCGAAAAAGCTGCAGGACCAGTTACACAAGCTTTTATTGTATCACTGTATCATTACAATATTATAGAAAATTTAAATGAATAGTATTTAAAGGGAGAAGAAATGGCTGTCATGTCTGTCAGTACTGCTCCCGAATGTACAGCGCTGTATAACCTACTTTTAAAGTACTTGTGGTTCCCCTATAAAAATAAAGTGTGATAATCTAATCATTTGCTTTTTGTGTTTTCTGTAATTGAGCAGTCAAATTGTGGTGTTCAACATTATTTGGGGGGGGTGCATCAGTTGACCAGTCTAAATGACTTTGAAACAGGGTCATTACTGGAGCACGGATGGCAGCAGCTTCAGTCACAAAGAGTCAAGTGGCTAATGTTTCAATAACAGTGACTTAAGTGACACCTGCAGAAGTATGGGAAAGACAACAGAAAATGGAGTCTGAAAATGTGGTTGAAAGCGCACATTTGAGGACCGTGATGCTCGTGCATTAGTGTGATGTAAGGAAAAACGAGCAACTCTTCCTCAAGTGACTAAGAATGTCAATGCAGGATATGATCACTCATCAGAACTACATGGAGAGATATATGAGGGATTAGATTAGATTTTTTTTAACATTAAAACCAAAAAAATAAAATATATACTGTAGGCAGCAAAACAATACAATAGTAACATTAAATTGTGTGCAGCACTTTTGATTGATTTGTCGAAAGCTTTTGATACGGTTGACCACAGTATCTTGGTCAACATGCTCCACCACATTGGTCTGTCTAAGCGAGCAGCATCTTGGTTTGCCAACTATGTGTCTGCTAGAACACAATGTGTTCAGATGGCAGAGTCCGCTTCCTCTTTTTTCCCCTATCAAAGGGGCCGCCCCAAGGTTCTATTTTAGGACCCATTTTGTTCTCCATTTATGTCAACAACCTTTGTGAAAACTTACCGAATGATATGTACCATTTTTATGCTTATGATACTATTATTTATTGTTGCTTGTCATCAGCCTTTGACCTTCTACAATCTGCATTTGATGTCATCCAGTCCCGCCTGCAGCAACTTAAGTTGGTTTTAAATACAGACAAAACTATGCTCGTGCTGTTTTCAAAAGCTAGTGAGTTGCCGCCAAGTCTTCCAGTTATAAGTTATAAATACTTGGACTTTCTTATTGATCGCCAATTATCTTTTAAATCTCACATTACCCATCTAGTCTCTAAGCTCAGGGTGAAGTTAGGTTTCTACTTTAGAAATAAATCTTGCTTTTCCTTTGGAGATAGGAAATGCCTTGTGTGGGCAACCTTCTTGCCTCTGCTAGATTATGATGACTTGTATATGAGTGCTTCTGCCCAATGTTTGAGATCACTGGACAGTTACTGTGTATCATTGTGTCTTGCGATTTGTTTCTGGTTGTAAACATCTTACTCACCATTCTCTATATGCAAAATCGGATTGGCCATCTCTGTACGTATGCAGGTGTACCCACTGGTTGAGTTTTATCTATAAAACTCCTCTTGGACTGGTCCCTACTTACCTGTGTGCATATCTAGTCAGAAGCCAGGGTCATTATAGTCTGCGCTCGCAGGATGTTCTGCAATTCACTGTTCCGCGTGTTCGCACTGAACTGGGAAAACACACTTTTAAATACGTTGCCCCCTTTGCCTGGAACTCCCTCCAGAAAGACTTGAAATTGCCAGAACTGATTTCATTTGATGCCTTTGGCTCAATCCTAAAGGATGTAGAACGTGGAAGTATTGGAAATTGTCTTTGTTTTTAATTCGGTATCTATGCAATCCCCAAAACTGCCTTTTAATTGCTGATATTTGTGTGTTTGCTGTTTGACACCTAAATGTATTTGTTTGTTATGCTGCTCTCTTGGTCTCTCTTGAAAAGAGTTTTTAAGCTCAATGATTTTTAAACACGAAACCTGACTGACTTTATAAAGACTCATGACTAACCCACTCACCTGTATGATGGAATTGTTTCTTCTTCAGTTTTGTGTCATCATTGGAAGATTAAAAAGTCATTTAAATCACTCATAATGCAGGACAACACTTGTTTTTGTTCACATGTTTTCGACTACTACTACTACTACAAATAATAAACAATATGTAAAGCACACTTTTACCAGTGTTCATATGAATTAAGCTTTAGTTTGTAATGATTTAAACAGTGTCCTAAATGTTATGTAAATGTGATTATTGCATATTGCAAAAACAAAGAATAAACAGAGATGCAGACGCTTTGAGGTTAAGACCCCCAACACTACACGTTTTCAGAGGACACCGCTTTTAAAAGAAGTTTAACTATCCACAAATATGTGATTCATTACTATAATGAAAATAAAATCATTGACATGGTACAAACAATATAATTGGGTGTTGTTAGTAACACTCACATGCTTAAAAAATAGACCAAATTTCTTGAACAATTAACTAAAGAATTTCTATAGACAGATGCGTAATCCTGAACATTAAACCCATACTTAGTAAAATAAATGTCTTCTTTTAGTTTAGGAACAAAATAAGGCTAATTGTTAATAGATATTTCCCCCCAAGGATATTACAGATCAATGCTAAGACTCTCCTATATTCCATCATTATAAATATAAGGGGTAGGTATGACTTTATGTGTGGAAATCAAACCGAGGTCATGACATTTTGACATGGCACTGCTCATCCACAGACTCCTCGCTCATATTTTCCGACAATGCCATTTCTGAGGAGCGCTGATGGATCACTCAGCTCTCTGGTGCCTTCATGCGATGCCATTGTAACACCTCCTGTTGAACCCTTTTCTCCACCGGCCACAGAAGTGGACTGGGTTAAACCTGTCAGTTGCTCTGATGTGATTTCCTGTATCCTGTGGCGCTCTCTAACTGTGGTCGCCGTTGTGGCCTTGATCCCCTCCTGGTTGCTGTCCACGGCAGCCAGGAGGTGTCAGATTCTTTCCTTTGACTTTATTAAACCTACCTGCAGCATGCTCACTTTGCCCGTGCGGTAATCCGTCTATATTTATCACACATTGAGACGTAGCCTTCAGTGTTGGCTCTATCCATGCTGCCAAGTCTGCATTTGTTCCTTACTTTGCTGTGCAAGCGTCTATATTTTCTTCCCAATACTAGACATTTTTTGCAGCAGTCTTTTAATGCTGATAGATTTTTCTGGGCTGACGAAAGTAAGAAAGTGCTTTCCACATCAGATATTAAGCAGAAGGCAGCAGGATGGTGCAGCCGCAGCACCTTTCAACCCGAGGACCCAGGTTCAAGCTCTCATGTTGGCAATCATCCACCCTGCTGACGCGTCCTTGAGCATGACACTACTGAGCTATAAGACTGCTGTTCTGTGTGACCCTGTGGAGGAGG
>CABFOS010118820.1:0-15107 GCA_900660315.1 Diretmoides pauciradiatus
TATGCACAAGTACACAGAACTTTGTGTGTGTGTGTGTGTGTGTGTGTGTGTGTGTGTGTGTGTGTGTGTGTGTGTGTGTGTGTGTGTGTGTGTGTGTGTGTGTGTGTGTGTGTGTGTGTGTGTGTGTGTGCAGGTCAGGACATAGGTCACACACTCTGGGAAAGGATGTCTCAAATGCATGTGTATGTGAGAGACGTGTGACTGCATGATTGTGACTGTTGTATACATGTTTGTGTATCTCTGCATGTGTGTCTATCCTGGTCTCTGGGAGTCTAATCGGAGGCTGGCTCCAGCTGGCTGCTGTGTGGGGGGCCTCCTCCCTGAGCTCTTAATTAACTCAGGACTGGGGCCCCCAGAGCACTCCTTACCAGGAGGAGGAAGCCACTGAGCAGCAGTGATCCTGGTCTCCAGTGTAAATGATAGAGCAAGGATGATATGTGCTGTAACCGCATAATAAAAGTGATCTGCATTCACAGATAATAGGGCATGATATTGACATATTCTTTATTTTCTTTTTTGCAATATATAGAAGCAAGGGCTTAAGATATGGTGGGTTTAAATAAAATAAAATATCTCAGAAATACAGATTTATTTGCATTTGATCCTTTCTGTTACCCCTGATGCCCTGTATAGAAAGCTGTACAAAACACCCTTCCCTCTAAGAAAGAAATGGCAGTAATGGAACTGAGTACTGCAATCTTGATTGTTTTTTTCTTCTTTCTGTGAATTGCAGAGCCCTAATAGATCAAGTGCAAGTTCAAGGCTTCTATTGCCATTGAGTTCCATTTATGGCTGACTGAAAAAATAATACATGGCTCATAAAATCATAATGCTGAGTTAAACTAGTTATGGGTAAATAAAACAGAGGAATGTGTGTGTATGTATGTGATCTGGCTCCTGGCTAGTAGCACTGTGTTGGTAGATGCCAACTGGCTTGAGACAGTTGGCGCCAAGTTGTTTGGAAGGCATAGAGGTGTTGAGGGAAAGCACAGTCGGTGGAACGGCTGTTAAGATGACGTGAGTTTTCATAATAAAAGCAAGACACCGAAGCTATAGAAATACTTTCTCAATCTCCTATCTTTCTGCTTGGAGAATACAGTACAATAAGAATAATTGATCCAGTCTAGTTTTTCCAGTAACCGTTTCCAGTGGCTGAGGAGGAAAGGACAAGAAAACAATTCAGCATAGAAGAAAGAAAGAAGCACATTGTTCACAGGGGGTGTTTACTGTCCGTCAGTGGTGGTGCTTGGCAGCGGTGGCTCTGTGTTTACAGAAGTATTCCGTGTGATGGAGTGAGCTGGTCGAAATGACAGCAGACTCCACAGAGAGTGAGTGACTGAGAAAGCCCATCTGCTGCGGGAGAACATGCACAGGGACGGGAATCATGGAAGCTTTCCAGGAAACCCCTCCCTCCACCCAACCCACCCATAACACACGCAGCAATCAGTAAAAAGCACTGCTGCATTCAAACTGTCAAAACTGGCAGCTAACCAGAAGCTAAATGATTTGTATTTTATTTGTGTGTGTTTTTTAAAATCCAATCTAGAAAGAGTGAACATTCGAGGTGGAAAATGTGTAGGAACCTTATATATTGACGATAAGAACTCCAGTAAGAAGGAGTTGAGGGTTCAGGGGACCATAACCACCCCCACCACTCTCCCCCGCACCCCCTCCACATCACCTCACCGCACCATCAATGTAATCTGAAGAAAACTGGGCAATTTATTGCATTAATCACAGTGGATTAGTGAGTTTCATTGCTTAGTCATGCCCACAAAACCCCTCATCAAAGGCTCAGCTGCATTAGCCGCTGGCCTGATTTACACACACTGCCCCAACCTAGGCCTCAATTCTCCTGGACATAGAAATACAACACCGAGGAGAAATGCACGTAGTGTTATCACAGTGAACGGTGGCTTACTCCCCTGCCTCCCACACTACACACACTCTTAAGGGATATACTTACTTACACACTCAAAGCGGACGGGTCTTTCTAGCTGTACTATTAATCTAGTCTCTCTCTCTCTCTGACCTTCATCAGAATGTTCTGTTAACATCTAATTTACATGCTTCCATCCTCTCAAGTATACATATGTACAGTACTCTTCATATCAATGCAGTACTCAAGAGGAATTCTTAGTAATGCACTTGCATAGCCTTTCTTGGAAGATGGTGGTCTTGCTGTAACAGTCTTAAGATGCCAATCACAGCTCACTTTCACAACTAATCTGTCTTTCTCTTATCTGAAATTGTCGTTCTGATCCACTTAGCTTAAGTTTCTTCATAACAACCTAATAGGAACATCTTGGCCAAACTTTTCTGGGTAATGGAAATGTCAGTGTTCAACCTACTGTACATTTTTCAGTTTTGATAGCTGTAACTGGAGCCATGAGGCACAGTCAAAAGGCGCTTTGCTTAAGCTTTCTGGTCACATTGACCATGGTATGCTCTGGATTAATCTATTCCCCTGACCTCCATGTATGATATCTTAGCCTATTTCACTGTAATTCTGCTATAATGCAGGCTGTGTAAGTTGCTAAATGAATCTCTTATTTTTGCAGGCAGACCAAAACGACACAATCTTGTCCGCAAGTGAAGACTCCATCCCTTGCCTCCACAACTCCAAAGCTGATCCTCCATCCCTGATGCGGAGCCGCCCCCTTAGTGATATCTACCCATTCCAGAATCATGCTGAGAGGAGTGCAGTGCCAAACCTGCTGTCCGGGTGTGTTTCCCAGGTGCAGCCAGTGACCTCAGGTCCTCACTCTGACGAGAGCAGGTTGAATGGCATTAACTCCTCTGCCTGGTCCAGTCCTGTCATAGGTCAACCAGAGGGGAAGCCCTACTCCTCAAGGATTATGAAGCTCTTGTCTAACTCAAGGAAGTGCCCTGTCCCTGGGCACAGTCCAGCCACAGACGGGCCCCACTCGGTCCACGGCATCCATAGTACCAGTGGCCTCCAGGCCTGGCCAGGTCTCACAGGTCTGGGTGTCATGGACTCCTTCAAAAAGCTTCGTTCCTCTGTCCTACAGGGTATTCAGAGTAGAGGGGCAATGAACCAGGATGGAGAAAGTTCCCCCTCAGCCAGTCAGGAAACGGCTAATGGCTTGGGCATGCCCAATATGGACTTTAGGTCGGATGATGCAGTCAACAATTTAAAGTTAGCAGAAGGATGCAACGTATCTAATGGAGTTTTTATTGGCCAAAAGTTGGCTGCAATGAGCCACTATGGCTCAGATTACGAAGACTATGATGATGAGGGAGATGATGAAGGGGATGGTCTTCAGCGGAACTCACGGTTCTCAAGGAGTATCAGGAGAGCATATGGAGCAGGACGCATCTCTTTGCTTGATACGGGGAAGAGGAGACTAGGAGGATGTAGCGTGGATGAAGCTGTGGACAGTCAGAAACCATCTCTGGGGTCGGAGTCCAAGGCCATCCTCCACGCAGCGGACATGAATGTGAAGATGCTGAGCAGACTGAGCAAAAGCGCAGAGAACCTAAACCTATTCAAGACCCCTTTCAGACGAAAAGCTCCATCTCCCGGTCCTCCTTCACCCCAACCAGACTCCCCAAGAACTAGCATGTCAAACGGGACACCAAGCATCCAGAGGACAGCCAGCGCCTCATCAGTGGACCTTCGGGGCCGCAGCGTCAGTCGCTGGAAGAGCCCCCTGAAATCCAAAGGTCACATGCTGAAGTTGGTAGGGAGCATGACTGACCTGACCGTTCGTCGTAGACAGAGTCCCTCCCCCAGCACTTCCCCTACCTCCCCCCTGTCACCACTGAGCCGTCTCCATGACGATTACTCCCGCCGCGTGCCTTGCCTGCCAGCCAGTGAGCGGCAGCGCCGGCCCTCGCCCTCCAGAGCTCGGGTTGTGGGAGAGAGGGCAGACAGTACACAGGCACCTATTGAACACACCCCGCTAGTCCATCAACCGCCTGACTCTGAAGTCAGCCCAGTCCAACACAAGGTCATTATCAGTCCAGTCTCTGTGGAGCCCTCAGAGGGGACAGAACAAACTTTACCTGGTATTTCTTCTTATGAATCGCTGGCTGTAACCACACCAAGCGGTCATACACTGAGAGCAGGATGGGATTCATCTCCACTCAGTCAATCTGAGCCTTCAGAAAGCCAAGAACACACCAAGATCAAGCTGCTACCAAATGAGGTAAGGGAATAACTGCAGTCAGTGGACCAGGTGTATAAAGATGACAGCATCCTGATTTGAAATAATTCCACTCTCCCGGCCCATCTACAGTAACTTTCCAGTGTGGCTGTACACTGCATTTGCTCATAGGCGTCAGCAGATGTTGACAATGACATTCCAATATGTTACACTGCAAGGACAAGTGTGACAAAATAATGATGACATTAAAAAATTAGGAAGTCATCTTTATGCAACTGGTATGTTTGATTACAGGGCTTTTTCACAGCTCAGTGGCTGAAATGTTCTGCAGCTCCAAGACGAGCTGTAAACTGTTTCAGGCTATCACATACTACAGTAGTAGCACCTTTTATCAGTGGAAACAAAAGAAGCAAGGGATTGGAAAATCACTAGGTAATCATTAGGTTGTCTGATTCAAAGAGGAAGAGTGCAATGAAAGACAAGGACATCTCAAAGCTCATCCTTCTCATGTAGAGCAGATCATTAATCCATGGTGAGGATCCAATTGAGTGGCATTGACCCTTGTCTTAGGAAATGGAACACATCACTCCTCATTGCAGTGATTTTATGAAGTGATCTTTGAATGTGATATGATTGTAACTTACTGAGATAAGTTCTCATGGCGACGTGATACTTGATGAGTAACACGCTCTTACACTAAAACATGACCTTTAAGTGGAAAGGTTCAAATATTAGGTCCAAAGTCCCCTACCGGCCCCACATAAATAAAGATGGTCTCATTGGTTACTCCTTGCTGTCCATCAAACACCACCACCATTTTTTTGGGGGGATATTTACCCCATTTCCTCCCAATTGTACATATCCAATTCTCCTAAGCGGTCCCGGTCGCTGCTCCGCCTCCCGCTGTCGGCCTGGGGAGGGTGTAGACTAGCACATGCCTCCTCCGACACATGTGAAGTCGCCAACCGTCCGGCTTCCCACCCGCAGACGCTGCCAATTGCGCCTGTAGGGACACCCAGCCAAGCCGGTAGCAACCCCAAGGATCTAACCTACGACCTTGGTAGGCAGCGTCTTTTACCGCTGGACTACCTGGGCGGCTACCACCACCACCATTTTGACAGGCCTAGCATTTATTCACCCCTTCCACCTACCTGACTCATGAAGGCCTGTCTGTTGTATTTGCCCTCAGTGTTTCACATACAGACTAATGCAGCGTCAGTGCTGAGGTCAGCTGTGCTGTGCTACCGAGCACAGGAGGAGACTCGGAGTTAATGATTAGGCTTTGTTTATGATTAGTGACTCTTGTGCAAAACAGCTCCATAGTCCTGTTGCTGGTGGGTAGGTGGCTACAAGTAAGTACTGCACCCCACCCCCGCCCACTGGGTCAAAGTCCAGCACCATGCACACATGATCCCAGACAGCTAGCAACGCTGCCAGGTAGACTAGACCATAAACACGCCATTCTAGTGAAATATGTTTTGATAGCCATGGGATAATTGGATTCTGCCTATGAAGATGGATGGGAGAACACAGATTTGTCTACACTAGAAACCAAGAGGCAGGAGGCATTTACTGGACTCAGACCAATCCTGGGTCTTTGCCTTGAGGACACAGGCCGGTGTGTTTATTTGTCTGTGTTTCACAATGGTGCTAGTCCTCTGTGTGCCTTTCCAGTGCGTATGCAAGAGACCGGACTCAGACCAAGAAAACCAGGAGGTGAGGTTTCATATCAACAGCTGACTAACTGACTTTGAATAATACATTTCCAGATGAGTAACCATTAGCCAATATTTGACCGTTGAACATACAATACTGGCATACATTCATTTATTATGATAACATTTAATGGAGGAATATTTGTGGTTTTTCTGCTACCGTTCTTGTTTGAACTCGATAAGGCTCCAGTAGCAGTTGATTGTGTTCAAAATGTTGGGCCAATCACTGTGTGAACTTGAACACTTTCACATGATAATCAGGTTTCTGACGAGAATCCTGATAAAGTTCCTTGAAATAGCTTTGCAATTATAATGTTAATGGCTTCAACTCTGCTCCACCCAAGACAATTATAGCCACTTGGTACTTTTATGACATGTCAGGTACACATTTTGCTCCGTTTCTTATTAACAGATGTTCTTCCCAGCAGATCTTTGCAGGTTATTGAACAGGGAAAGTCAATATCATTGCCCTCATTGACTTATGAACTTTGACCTTTCCCTTTCACCCCTAGGCTACGTCAGACCAACAGGGGCAAGAAGTACTTCTCCAAGCAGAGGAAGTGTCTCTAACAGCCAGCAGCACCCCTCCTCTCTCACCAACATGCCTCTCAGAGTCACCCACATCCCCCACAGATGCATCTACCACTTCCATGGAAACGACAGTGTCTTCTGTCAACCCCAGGCGAAGGGCTGGGCGAGCACGGCCTCGACCGATCTCGGACTACGGGCAGCTGGTTTCCAGGAAATACTGCATCCCTGAGGAAGAGGCAGAGCTGCATTCTGAGGAAAGGACTACAAATGGAGCATTGTGTAAGGACTATAGTAGCCAAGGCGAATGCGGGGATGGAGACAGCCCCGAGAACTGCAGCATGAACGGGGACCTTCAGAGCAGGAGGCAGCGGCCTATCTCAGTGATAGGAGTTGTGGACCTGTTCTCTCCTGATGCTGAGGAGAAGGACGACCACCTTCCCTCTGTAAGACCCGACTCTAACATGGGAAACTCTCCTTTTGATTATTTGATTACAAACTCTGGATATGTGACAATCCTGTGATTTTGCAGTAACGGCATAAATCCACTGGAGGTATAATTGAAAAATGTGAATTGGCTATCCTGTGTTATGGACTTTCTATTCATGTAGCCTGCAGGGTTTCTATAGTCATGGAAAAGTAGAAGGAAGAAACATAGCATTTGAGTGTTGTGCTTTCCAGGGCTGAAAAGTGCCCTTTACTTTACATTGCTCACAAGGTAAAGAGAGCACACGGCAAAAAATATGCCTCTAGTGGATGCTAGCCCTAACAGTGCTAATTTATGCAGTGATCAAAGATAATACAGTCCAAAATCATTGATCGAGGTCTTGGTTTTGGCCAATATATTTCACAAAGATGTAGTCCATGGCTGAATATGTTTACGCGACTAATCAAGCAGTTTGTGCATGCCAGAGAAATGAGCTGTTTCTAAATCCCAGGATGTTTTCTGTTCCCCCGCAGCCCCTGTCACTGCCACCCATTCCGTCCCACCAGGTGCCCCCATACAAAGGAGTGTCTGCCAGGTTCCGCCCCTCCACCCTCTCCCAGAGCACCCCCATTGGACTGGACCGTGTCGGGCGGCGCAAACTCCACAGAGTGCTCAGTGGTGAGAATCAGGGTTGTTGTTGTTGTGTAGAGGAGAGCGAGGGGAGGAATTCACAAGTTTGATAGTGAGTCTGAGAATGTGTTGGAGGAAAACACCTTTCTGACTTGACTGAGTATTGTGAGAAAGTGACTTTTTCTGTCTTATACACTCTTTTACATGTGTAGACGGGGTGTCCGAGTGCTCAGCTGCGCTTGATGACAGCGTGAGTGAGGAGGAGGGCAGCTTTGATGAGCTTAGTGATGTCACACCCTACCTGCAGCCAGGGGTGGAGCTCTCTGTGCTCAATGAGGTGAGTCTGCACACAGGAATTTTCACTGTTAGGAACGCAGCGTTATTCCTGACTGCAGTCCTGTATGTGTTCCTCATGTGATTTTGTTTTTGTGTGTCTTGTAATCTTGTATGTTAGACATGGGCTTATGGGCTTGCCCTGCATGTAATTATACCTCCATCTATCTGTGTGTGTCTGTGTTGATCAGTGGATAAGCTCTGGCTACACGGTGTATGCTGAGGCCCTCTGGGACCATGTGACTATGGAGGAACAGGAGCTGGCCTTCAAGGCTGGAGATGTGATCCGTGTCCTAGATGCCTCTCATAAGGACTGGTGGTGGGGCAGGGGGGCCGACAAGGAAGCCTGGTTCCCCTCCAGCTTTGTGAGGGTAAGTGGACCAGCTGACCTGCTTGTCTAATGCATGTTTGCTCTCCAACACCACAGCAAAGGCCTTCAAACTGGCTTAGCTCCAGACAAGCCTTGCTAGCCCTCATAATGTGTGCAGGGGTTTGGAGTTCAGAGGTTTAGCTGGTTTCTGTGGTGACCAGTGCTGATTGACAGTTGAGTCTTAATTAAGCAGGTTGTGGTAACCATGGTGAGGTTAGTTGATTGGCAGATGGGCGTCTGCTGTGTAATTGCTTGTAGCCACATCAATGTTGACTAGCAGGAGCTGCTTGTGGTGGCGTTACCACAGTGACGTGAAGTAGATCTGTGGTTTTCATAGTTTAACTAGTTATTTATCCCCCTTTGAGATTTTTTTTCATTTCTTTTATGGCCACAAAGTGTATTATTTTACAAATGTAGTTTAAAGTGTATCAAGCGCCACCTTTTTATAACAGTTTGTCAAAGTGAAACAAAGACACCGTTTGTCTGTGGTTGCTATTGTTTGTTACAGGTGCGTGTGAACCAAGAGGACTCAAGTGGGGAGAGTGTGGAGAGCGTAGTGGACCAGGAAGATCCAGCTCCCAGAGACACACACAGCGCCCACCACAGGGAGCAGATGAGAACCAATGTGGTCCAAGAAATCATGAATACTGAGCGCATCTACATCAAGCACCTCAGAGATATCTGTGAGGTACGGGCTGAACTGATCTATAACAGTTAACCTCACAGGGCTAATGTAAACTTTAAACTCTACAGCTGCTTTTCTCTCATCTATATATGACTCACACCTCTACTCACTCACACGTTCTATTGCATTTTCATTCAAATGCCTTAAAATGAATTTGTATTTTAGAAGTGACATGAAAAACAAACTTAGATCAGCAGTCTTCAAGGCGTATCCTAGATTGTTCAGCGCTACCCTCAGGCACCTCCTGTTGGCCAGCATTTGAACTGTTATCAGGGTTTATGTCAATACTAATATACTGGATATGTTTATCTCTCAGGGTTATATCCGCCTGTGCCGTAAACACCCTGACATGTTCACTGAGCTGCAGCTGAAGACCATCTTCAGCAACATAGAAGATATCTACTGGTTTCAGAGGCAGTTTCTACGAGACCTGGAGAAGAAATACAACAAAGACCAACCACATCTTAGCGAAATAGGTTCTTGCTTTCTGTTGCAGGTAATCAGTATAGACCCCCCCCACACACACACACACACACACATATAGTTTCATTCTTGTACTCGCTTACTCTTAGTAGCACTTAATTTCCACTCAACCTCTGTCTGTTTTGTTTAAAGGGGGAGGGCTTCTCTATCTACTCAGAGTACTGTAACACCCACCCAGCAGCTTGTGCTGAGCTGCAGCGCCTGATGAAGTTGGGGCGATATAAACACTTCTTTGAGGCCTGCCGGCTCCTCCAGCAGATGATTGACATCTCTATTGCCGGCTTCCTACTCACACCCGTCCAAAAGATCTGTAAATACCCCTTACAGTTGGGAGAACTGCTCAAGTACACGCCCAAAGACCACAGGTAGTGCTGGCAACATCCAAAATACACTATCTGCGGTACCTGTATATTTTCAGCCCCTTTATGTCACTGTTTCCAGTTTCTGGTGCACGCACACATTGAGCAGCACGCACACGTTCAACTTCCCCTGTACAGTATTACACGATGTATCTCTAAACACACTCATTCTGTTTCTCGCTTATTACAGTGACTACAATGGAGTGAGCAATGCATACGAGGCTATGAAGAATGTGGCCAGTCTGATCAATGAGAGGAAGAGAAGGCTAGAGAGCGTCGACACCATCGCTCACTGGCAGGTTGCCATTCTACACTGGGAGGTGATGATAAGCACTGAATTCCTCCAAAATCTCTAGTAGTCTTGTATCCTTTTCCAACTTAAGGCAATGAAAATTCAGTTTTATAAGTATTTGCTGTGATTGTATGTATCTGTGTCTATGTGTTGCTGCAGGGAGCGGACGTGCTGGAGCGCAGCTCGGAGCTGATCCACTCCGGTGAGCTGACTCGGATTGTCCGACAGGGCAAGACACAGCAGCGCAGCTTCTTCTTGTTTGACCACCAGTTGGTCTTCTGCAAAAAAGATGTCTTGCGCAGAGACTTGCTCCACTACCGTGGGCGGCTGGATATGGACCAGACCGAGGTGGTGGAACTGCCTGATGGGCGGGACCCAGAGCTGGGCCTGACCCTGAGGAATGCTCTGCGCCTGCGCCACTCCTCCACCCTGGAGGTCGTGTGTGTGCTCTGCTGCAGGAAAGCCCAGGACAAGCAGAGGTGGTTACAGGCCTTTGCCAGGGAGAGACACAGGGTCCAGGAGGATCAAGAGATGGGTGAGTAATATTATCTGGGTTCCTTTTTACTCATGATGCAAAATGGCTGCTAAGGGCAGCTGTGACCTGAAGTGAAGTTGAATGAAAGGAGTGGAAGGATTGCTGTTGAAAATAAGGGATTATTTTGAGCTGAAGAAGTGTGTTTGTCTTTTGTCTCTCATGGCAGGAATGGAGATCAGTGAAGAGCAAAGAAAACAGGCGATTTTTAATGCCAGAAAAGCCAAAGGGAAGATCAAGAGTAAGTAAAAAAAATCTTCATCCTATTGTGTCTAAATTTTTTATAGTTTACAATAATTTACACCCTAATGCGTTATCTTGATTTGTTTTGCCTCTTTTCCTTTTAGCCATTAGCTACTCTAATTCCGTCCTGCCCCACCACCAAAACCTTCACCCGCTTCACCAGCGTCACGTTACCGTTCCAACCAGTGTGCCTCAGCAGCAGGTGTTCTCATTGGCTGAGCCCCCCAAGCGAAAGCCTTCCCACCTGTGGTACTCCATCACCCGCACTGCCTTTTTCAGGAAATGAAGCTTCATTTCCTCCTTTGTCTGTGAATGTTTAGACCACACCCAAGCCGTCCTGAAGACTCAAAGAACACTTTATATTTTCTTTTTATTTTATTTCCTGAACCTACCTGTGAATGCACTGTCTGTGTTTGTTTTTTTGTGCTTCATGTCTCTTAATGTATCTTTTTTTTGTTGCATGTTAAAGTTCAGTGCCTACAAATTGGGATGGGCATCCCAAAAGTGTTAAAATACTGACAATTTTGATGCTGCTTATTCTAGTTCAAGAGACTCTCCCCATAGGTCTTCTGAATTCCAGATGAAATATTTTTGTTAATTATGACAACGATGTATATTCTGCTTCTAAGTTGATGTACTTATGGTTTTAGTTTGTCAGAAGGCTGGACCCTTTTTGAGTTGTACTGCAAGTCTGTCAGCTCTGAGCACAAAATTGCCAGAGGACAAGTCAGCTGACACATTCACCTACCCAGTTAACACTGTAAATAAAACTCTTGTACAAAAGTACCAAATGAAAATGGTGTTGTGTGAACGTTTTCAATTCAAGAAGATAAGTGCTGCAAGAAACAGTGGTTTCTTTCTTTCCATTGCTGAGTAGACAGACTTTCTCTGCCAAGCGCATGTTGAATATTAGTTCATTTAAATTCGATGAATGAGAGATAAGAGTTAATGAATGAAACCTTAGCCGCTGGACTGAAGGAGATGAGTTGCAATCAGCGAGGTCCCCAGTTCCCCATAGCTCACCTGTACAAAAGGATCTGGTTTCACACACCTGTTGGCCAGGACCTGATGCATCTCAGGCACAGTGTCCTGCAAAGCTGTACACCAGTGCCTCTTTGTCTGTCGCTTTCATATGCCAGTTTTTGATCTGAAGGGAAGAGAATGGCTCTTGACCACCTGAATGAAGGAATCCGATGATAAAGGATTGAGGGATGCCTGTGTCATGGGTACCGAGTGCGTGGAGAACCAGCAGGCAAATGGAGATAAAGATGCATCTCAACTGGATGCTACCAGTGTAAGTAAGATATATACAGAACCTATTATCTACCATCACAGTGAATCTGAAACCTAAACAATTATATTTATACAATTGTGCAAGAATTAAACCATTTCTACAGATGAACTGTTGGAGATTTGTATGGACTGGGGAAGTCTGCACACACCAATGTGTTTAATTTCATTGAATGTTTCTGTTTCATGTCATGTCTGTTTCAAAACAGAATAAACTGGTTTTGTTTTTCTTTGTGATCTATAATACTCTGCTATCTTGTGGATTAAGTGCCACTTGCGCGGTATGGGATGACACTGAATGAATAATGTATGCGTAATGGGTAACTCAATGAGTGCGAGTGCTGGATCTGATGGAGTGACTGCTGATCGAAGTCCCCTTCACAAGTGACCAGAGACGGAGCAACGTTACCAACAGCTCATGTTATGCTCCACTGATAGACTATTATTGCTGTCATATATAGCTATCAGCCTGTGAACCATTTCTTCTTCTTGACTTCCCTACCCAGTTTGTGTCGCGTTATATCTCTGTGCAATCCACTTGGAGACATTTGGAGGTGATTGGTTGTTTAGCATACTGGTCACCCTACTGTAATGTACACGAGCTGACATGGATGAGGGAGAGGAAGAAGAGCAGCAGCTCTGGTGGCTTCATTGCTCAGGCTGTGCCCTCTTGACTCCAGTATGGTCATCAGTTAGAGCAACACACATGCTGGTTACCCCTAAGTTTCATTCATACAACAACCCCCTTTGTCCCAGTATTAAATCCCCAGGGATTTGATATGCTTGGTTGGGGACCTATAGAGAGACACTTCCTTCCATATCACTTGAGAATCATTAGCCACATTCCCTTTATAATCCGCACGGATTGAACTGACCGCTTGAAAGGGCAAAGCAAATTGATTGATTGCATTATAGTGTGGTGGTATTTTATGTCAGAGCAAGATCTTGTCTTCTCCCTGTAGATTGCAGATGTGTCTGTGGAAGTGGCCACAGTGGACCACACTCTGCAAAAGCTGTGCAGGAAGTACAACAGGCACAGACAGAATCCCGTGCTGTTTAAGAGCTGGCCGTGGCTCCACCTGCGGAGCCTCCAGTACCTGGTTGTCATCATCACAGTGGTGGTCTTCGTGGTGGTGGTTATCATGTGGTCCCTGCTATGGGTTTTCATATGTAAGTGTACATGACATAGCTGCACACGGCTACTAGAGCTTATTTCACCCAAAGTGAATGAATTACTTTGCATGTTTTTTTGATATCCATAAATATCATACATTCCATATAAAAGTCTCAGTTTCACAATATCAATAATTTATCTCATCACTGATCTGTCCATAACATGACTGTTGACAAACCTGATGGGTAGTGCGTTAACTGTCTACATTGCATTTTCACTCCTTGTGTCTTGTGATAATTTATCAGTTGATTTGCTCAATTCTCAGTTCGGAGGGAAAGCAACAGTGGAGTGTATTTTGCCGGGATGTTACGTGTTGCCAATGTGGAGTTTATCCCAGAGTACCGCCAGGCAGAGTCCAATGAGTTTGTATCCATGGCAAACAAAATACAAGATGTGGTACGTACCAGCGTGACCCCTTCTGATCACATTATGGTTAATGCAAATTAGTTCATAGAGTATTAGCCTACTATGAATGCTTATAGCTTGAATGGTGCTGTGCTCATTATCTATACTTTTGGTTGCTGGTGTGCCATAGGTGAGCAATGTGTACAAAATGTCCTCAGTGGCCAGACTCTACAAGCAAGCTGTCATTTCAGACCTCAGGTATAGTGGCCTGTCAGTTACCATCACATAGCAACATCATAAACCAGGGCAACAGTCGACTCAAACTGAGCTGTGGTCTGTCCTCACCCAGTAACAACAATATGGGGGGTGTGCTGGTGCATTTCTGGATGGTGTTTGAGGTCCCTCGTCTGAAGAACACGGCGGTGTGTGAGGAGTGTGTAGGAGCCATCCTCAGAGACTCTGTCCTCCTCACCAGCTTAAAGAACAGGTCCTCTGTGGGCTACTTACTGGGCCTTCCAGTCGATATAGACTCCATCCTCGTCAACGGTGCGTCTGTGTGTCTCCATGTGCATCGCAAGTGTGTTTATCAGTGTGTACTTGGAGAGATTGACTGTAATAATGTTCCTCCCCAGTGGCTCAGCGCTCAGATTACACATCAACTGCAGTCGGTGAGTCGAAACACTTCAACAAGGGGCGGTGAGATGTATACTGTAACTATGCATTGCTTCTCTTTTCTAAAAATGTGGATGTTGTAGAATAGGAAAATGGGGAATGTGACATTTACAAACTTCTGAATCAAAAAATGCATATGTCACATTGTGTTTCTATTGGAGAAGGTCTATATTTTATAGGTGGAGGTGAATGGGGCAATAAACTGTGTTTGTCTTCATCCAGGCTCACAGTGTGTAGATAAGCTGTATGCCAACCTTCCTGGGGCAAGGGTCCCGTTAAATGTCTTCTCATCGTGGGGCGGTGTGAGCTGCCATGTTAAGCTCACTTCTGTCCCTGGCTCTCTGATCCGCTTGACCATCTCCTCCTTCCACATTGAGCCCAGCGACTGTGTGAGTGATGCCCTGACTGTGTATGATGCGTTGCTACCCATGAGAGGGCGCACTCTCCTCAGGTGAGTCTGGGGCATAGGTGAACTTCTGTTGAACACTTGGGGGGGGGGGGGCTTTCATTTTCCTGTTAATCAGTCCCATCACATCTTTCATCACTCAACTAATTTCTCTTCTTATGGGGCCGTCACAACATGTTAGCTCTGCTGTGTCACAGTACAGAGTTCCCACTCGTCCTGGAAACCCTGGAAATTCAGACTAGATTTCCAGATTTTTTTTGTTTGAAACTGTTCCCTGCATCATTAAATAAGGAGGAATAAAACTGGGGTTAAATGTGTCGATACTAAGGCCTACCGGTAAATTATATGACCGTTTGTGAGCAAGTGCTGTCCTGGATTGTCAAGAAAAAGTCCTGGAAAAGTCTTTCTCCAAAAGAGTGGGAACTCTGACAGTACTACCAGCAATGCAACAGGCGACTGCTTACAACGTGTCACTGCGGTTGTCTATGTCCTC
>CABFOS010118821.1:0-11857 GCA_900660315.1 Diretmoides pauciradiatus
ACACAAAAAAAACAAATCTGCTGAACTTGTCTTGCTCTTGTTAGTTCCCGCATTCCAATGCTAAAAAAAAAACGCCCACGATTTTCAGACTCAACAACAATAGATGAATTGACTTGTTAAGGTGGGTATTTTTTTGCAGTGTATAGGGACTATAAAGAGAGGGAGTGGCGGAGTGGGTCACACTGAGCAGAGAGACTCCACACACACACACACACACACACACAGCAGCAGCAGCAGCAGCACAGCCGCGCCGGGGTAACATGATTAGCGCTCTATTAGGTCCGCGAGTGAGGCGCAGCTAGATGCAGCACGGGGATAATACTGTGGCGAGAGAGTGGGAATAGAAGGAGAGACCATGAAGGCAGAGTTCACCTTTCATCCACCACATGGACGCAGTGGATTGCCTTCGCTTATAATTGATCTGCTTAAAAAGTTACCTGCTGACAGTTTTTTTTCTGCCTGTGTGTGTCCGGTGCGCAGGGAACCATCGTCTCACCGCTTAATGCTTCAGGTAAGAACATTCAGCACTTTGTGTATATATAATTTATGAGCTCCTAACACACGCTGAAATAATGATAATAGTAATAATGAAAAGGTCATGGCGTATTGGTTAATATCTAGTGTTAATTGAATTGAAAGATTGATTTTTTTCTCCCTTTGCCTGCGTCCTCCTGTTTCAGATGAACTGACGCCCTTATTAATGAGAAGACCTTTTTTTTTTGGAGCCCACAAACAATGAAAAGAGAAAATCCACAAATGCCGCAGAAGAGTGATTCTTTCCCCCCTCATCACTGTGAGCTACCTGCCCTGTCTTTTTTAGTGGACGATATTTGTTAACCTCAGCTGAACTCAGGCAGGAACTGGGCCGATCTGCTCCAATGGGGTTTGACAATGAGACCAATGAGACTCTTCCAGGAAAAGCCCCCTACAGCATCCAGAGCTCCCTACCACTCACCGTCCTGGTGGGGATTCTCATCTTGCTGACAGTATTTGGTAACGTCCTGGTGGTCATTGCTGTGTTTACAAGCCGGGCCCTGAAAGCTCCTCAGAACTTGTTCTTGGTTTCTCTGGCATCGGCGGACATTTTGGTGGCTACCCTAGTGATGCCCTTCTCCTTAGCCAATGAGCTTATGGGATACTGGTACTTTGGCAAGGTGTGGTGCGAGATTTACCTGGCGCTTGACGTTCTTTTCTGTACCGCCTCCATTGCCCACCTCTGTGCCATCAGCTTAGACCGCTACTGGTCCATCACGCAGGCCATCGAGTACAACTTGAAGCGGACGCCACGCCGCATCAAGTGCATCATCTTCATCGTGTGGGTCATTGCAGCAGTGATCTCCTTCCCACCCCTGATCACCATGGAGAAGGAAAGTGACAAAGAGGAGGGCCCCATGTGCAAGATCAATGATGACAAATGGTACATAATCTCCTCCTGCATTGGCTCCTTCTTCCTTCCCTGCGTCATTATGGTCCTGGTGTACGTGCGGATCTACCAGATCGCCAAGAAAAGGACACGGGCGCCGCCAGGGGACAGGAAGATGAAGGAGACACCAATGATGGCCACTGTTACCGCCCCCGGCCAAAAGGAGAACGGCCTGGGTGCCGGCGGCGGCCACGAGAAACTCAACGGTGAGCAAGACGCAGAGCTGGAGGAAGGGGTGGGAGGAGAAGGAGCAGCAGATGAGGAGAAAGGCGATGTCAACGGGCTGGACATGGAGGAGTCGTCGTCCTCTGACCACAAAGTGAACAACCCCTGTTCGATCAAAAAGAAAAAGGCCAAGGGCAAAACCAAGCTGAGCCAAATCAAACCAGGGGATAGTAACGTCCCCAAGAGGGTCCAGAGCACCAAGGGGAGCCGGTGGAAGGGACGGCAGAACCGAGAGAAACGTTTCACCTTTGTGCTGGCCGTGGTCATCGGAGTGTTTGTCATCTGCTGGTTTCCTTTTTTCTTTACGTACACCCTGACAGCCCTGTGTGAGTCCTGTTCCGTCCCTCAAACCCTGTTCAAATTCTTCTTCTGGTTTGGCTATTGCAACAGTGCCTTGAACCCCATCATCTACACCATCTTCAACAATGACTTTAGAAGGTCTTTTAAAAAGATCCTGTGTAGGGGGGACAACAGAAGACTGGTATGATGGACTACCGTGCTTTGTACATACTTTTCTTTTTTATATATTGTACATAATTTGTACACTGTAGTACACTGACCATTGACATTGTGCATGGCTCATTGGCTTACGGCCCCTCTAGGTGTTACAGCTCAGACAGGCTTTCCTGGGTGCTTTATGTGCAGAAAAGCATCACTTTTTCAAAACATCAACCACCCACAGCTTCAAACCCAATAAGAATCACACAGACAAAGCTCTTAACACTACAGCACGCACTGCACACAGCCATGTTGTTTTTCTAAATTAGATGAATTCCAACAGAACATAATGCGATAAATGATATGTGTTGTACTTTACGACAGTATGTTGTAAAAAAAATGACGTGTCTGGATATTTGTCTCTATTTTCATTGTTTCATTGGATGCAGTATTGTGCCATTTTATGTGATGTTGTTGATGTGCAGGAAAGATGTTGGCTTTGTAAAGAATAAACCCCCCTTTCCCTGGCACTTGTCTCTCGTCTCCACAGCTAGCGAGGGGCATCCAGTTGATGATGTCATTACACATTGGACGTTATGCTGCAGTGACACACACACACACACACACACACACACACACACACACACACACACACAATTGGCAGTAGTAAAACATTGCAGCCTGAAATTGTTCTCAGGGTGGTGGGATGTCAGGGTGGAAGCCAACCAAAAGGAAAAGCTCCATTTTACTTGTAATCCTTGTGAAGGTGTGAAAGCTGCGAGAGTAAAAGGGAATTGGTAAGTGAGGGGCAGACCAAAGCTGATCTCGAACTGTAATCAAACAGAAAAGTGTTAATTCACCAGTCTCTTGAATGTGACCTTTGCAAGAGATATGCAAGGAGCACATCTCAGGAAGAACTTCAATGGAATGTGTGTAAGTGTTAATTATGAGTGTGGTCCTTAGCTTAATCTAGTTTCTGGTTAGATGGAGGTCTATTGATTACCATGTCAGATTCCAAAATTAAACAGCATTTTTAATTCCTATAGAAAACATTACCATAAAAATGTGTGCTTGCTGAGGCTTTGATTACATGGAATAGAGATGTAATGTGAAGCACAGGAAATGGAGGAGTAACGGTTCATTTACCGCGCTGTGTTACTACATTATGCGTCATTAAGCAAAGATATGGAGTCTGTCAAACCAAAACCTGATCTACTGGTCCCCACACACATACACACGCACACTAACTCTATCTAATCTACCTCTATCTTTCCTCTCTCTTCTTACCTTGCTACATATAAGAAGAGGAGAATGAGTGAATCAAATAAAAGTAAATTATTACTATCACCTGTGCAGAGAATATGACATTTCATAGTAGTGATTTCAATAAGTTTAACTGTAAGTAAGTGCATTACTCTGGACACACAGGAAGGCATCTGAACGTCATTATCAACAGAAAGCTAAATTGTTCTTTTGGGAGTTTCTGTGTGGGAGTTCCAGCACCTACTTCAAAGCCGATGTGTATGTGAGTGGCGGTGTTCGTCTACGCATGTGTGCACGGATTGCGGGAGTGCTTGTGTTTATACATAATAACACATGGCATAGCAAGTTTGCAGGCGTGGAGACACTCCCTATTCATTTGAATGACTGCGGGTGTAGACATCTTCTGGAGGATTGTGGGAAGGTGAGCGTCAAAACATTTCAAGTGCAGCGGTGAAAGGATGGCATCAAAAGTCGAGCTCAAGCCTGCAGTACCTTATGCAGACTTCAGACATCTGGAGCAAGTGTTAATACATGAAAAGGTAGGTGATGTTTGATTGATGTGTTTATGAAACATCCCTGCCTGTCTTACTGGAGAGATCATGGAGGAAAAGCAACATGTAATTATAGTGAATTAACATTGAATTGAGAATTTATTTATGAATAGGCCCTATTCCACCAAATATGTCTACACTCATTTCCACACACATACTGTAGCTTTGTCAAGTGGCAGGGGCACTCTGGACATTCACTGATATACCATAAAACTACGTAGAGGCCTCTAGAGGCCATTAGAGTCAGGCTATTGTTTCTTTGGCAGGTCCACAGTACCTCGTATACCTAAAAGTGATATAATTTACTGTTATTCTGTAAAGAATATAGCCTAAAAATATTACTGGTGAAGGCAAGTGATATCAGATAGTACTACTACTACTACTACTACTACTACTACTACTACTACTACTACTACGAATAATAATAATAATGAATATCTAGAAATAATCGTACTAAACATATTTTTATTATTATTGTCAACACGTTGGTATTCTGTCAGAATGTACATGTAATGCATTAAAGAGAATGAAACAAACACTGCCAAAGCAACAACAGTGAATCTTTTTGAAGTTGTATAGTATATGTGTGTGTCTGTGTATGTGTTTGTCCCTCTCTCTCTCTCTCTCTCTCTCTCTCTCTCTCTCTCCCTCACATATCAACGGCCACCAGTGATATCATTAGTGGGATCTGCTTGCTGACGACCCATTGGAAGTAACCAGCTGTTGATGTCGGCCGGCCCACCTCCCCCCGTGGTGCTGCGTCTGGGAATGGATCATCAGGTTAGAGTGCACATCCCTCTCCGAAAGGCCATGGTGGCTAAGAATGGCTACCATTCAAAAAGACCGGGAGAAAATGTCACCAACCACTGAATAACAACAACAGAAACAACCACATACGGGACAAACAATCAGCTTAAGTTGAGTAAGTGGCTGTCAGGGGCTGAAGCTGTGTTTGACTTGACTGCCTCACTTTTGAAGTTACTGTGTGTGTGTGTGTGTGTGTGTGTGTGTGTGTGTGTGTGTGTGCGTGCGTGCGTGCGTGCGTGCGGGCACATGTATGTATAGGTAATCGTGTGGGAAGATGGGCGTGCCCAGGTCTGTATTGTGCATGGTGTGGGTGGCTGGGGTAAGAAGGTCATGATGACAATGAATGTTGACTGAAGCACCCACATACTACAACCCGTGCATCTTTTTTTTCAATGTGACATCCGCCTATTTGAGGTGCCTTCAATATGCATGATTATTCGCACACTTGGTGGTGACTCATTGTTGTTGGCCCCTACATTTAGTTAGTTACCTTCAATGCAGCAATTTGACAAAAGATTGGTATTTCTCATCTACACCATCATTTACACCAACCAAGCATTTACCAGTATACAGGATTTTATCTTCTAATTATTTGTGCCATAAGTCAGGGTGAGAATTCACACAGAAGCCCAGTTCAGATGTTCAGAAGAATGATGCACTAACCGACAAATGGTGACAATGGAGGATCAGGCTACGACGTTATAAATCTACAGCAGCATCATTCATTAGCCACCTAATCTAAAAGCTACAAGGTTGTGTGATTGTGGAAGTATATTATGAATTGAGCGTAATGTTTTCCAATAATTAGTTGCAGGTCATGGATAGGTGTCAGCTCATCTCTGACCAAGGACTCTTACGCTTATTTCAGAAGTATCATTTAAGGTAGTGTCCCTGTGGCATTAATGGCTGGCTGATTAGCTGCCAGACCTCTGGGTCTGATTGGAGACACCATACAACACTGGTTGCAGATATTTCCCTGAAAAACAATTCATCAAGACAAATCTATTTTCCAGGAGTTCATTATGATTGCAAGCAATCAGCTCCCCTCATTTCACAGACCATACTGCTTTATGGGGTGTGATTATAAGAGCTGGCTCTGGCTGAACAAGAGAGATGAGATAGGGTTTCATGTTCCAGGAATGAGCATTGAAATATTTGGGAGTCGAGGAAGCAGGGGTTCAAAATCCCAAGAGGTAATTTCAGCCTCGGAGGAGATGCAATACCTCTTTTCAGAATTAGTGTCAGGAGGAAATGAGTCGCTAAGTGCAATAAATGTAAAGGAATTTGTCTTGGTGACATTGGTGCAGAAACATTTTGACACCTTTCAGGGTTTCACAGTAATATCTAGATCCTGCCTGGTTTTAGTAACAATAAATGACAAGCGACTTTTTACAGTATGAAATACATGGGTGCTACATCCAAGAAGAGCTTGATGTGTGGCAGGGGAAAAAAGCAAGAATCCCATCCATACGCATACCTTCAGAAGCCCCACATTTGATGGATCCGAGTAGCATTTTGACACGTTGATGTTGGTAGAGCATTATGAAAAAAATATTTAAGGAGGATGGAGGATTAAAAAAACAAAAGACATATTTTACCCCCTACAGAGATACTGTGTTGTCCTGTAATTTTCCCAATTAAAAGTAACATCTGTCATTCCCAGCCTTTGTGCTGGAATCAAACTCCATATCGCTCCACATGTGACAGACTGCAGAAAGAATATAGTGACATGCGCATAGCGAAGTGAATGTGAGGGAGAGAGGGCAGCTGAAGTGGGCTGATCTAGTGTCTGTAATGACCGTCTAGTGGGTACTGATGGACAGGTTGGTGGGCGTTGAAGGAGATTATACCTAAGCACTCTGTTATTTCATCTCCGCAGCCCTAAATGATGGTCACTTAATGAAAGCAGACTGTTAGTGGTTAGCAGCATGTTGTGTTCTGCATGTATAAGTGTGTTTGTTTTGGGGGGATTTCCATGGATTTCCTCTGATACTATAAATGAAATAAATAATATGGGTTGTAGACACTGCAGGTGCCTAGCAATAATGAACAATAATAATAATAATTAACAACAACAACAACAACAACTAGATAGATGGATAGAGGTGGGGAGAAAGAGACAAAGAGGAATGTTTGGTGAATGTTTTATATAGATGTACCGCTTTGTGTAAGTAACATATTTACTGCTGTCCAAAAGAGCAATGTTTGTCTGGCACACTACTGCTGCATCAGTTTGTTTGTTTGTTTGTTCGTTTCAGAACAGAAAGTGCTACTATTGCAGCAATACCATAAGGGAAGGTTGTATTCATTATGTGCATGGCGGAGATGTGGTTTGGTACAAGACACAGCCAAGTACCACTGACTGCAGCAAAGTAACCATAAGCACAGTAAAGGACATCCCTAAATAGTATAATGGCTTTTATATAGCCTTTAACCATTACCAACGCATGTTTACTGACTTAAATATATGTTTAAAAGCGGCATGTTTTCATGAAATCCTGTAACGTGGTATCAGTAAACTGCACACGCTGTTCTGTGATCACTTAATACCAAAGAATACCAAAGGAACACGTGAGGCAAAAGATCTTACTGTATACTGGTGAGTCCAGCTTTCTCTGGACAGAGCGCTTGCTCACTGCTGTTTCGGAGACCGTTTGTATTTCGCTCTTAAGTTTTGATTTGTAACTTCCTGTGGTCGGAGAAGTGTCCAAATAGCAGAATTTAATTTGGGCAAATATGGCAAATCTACAGTGTCTCAGGACACTCTTCTCTATTGCAGTTCCACTTTGTGAGACTGATTTTTGACATGATTACAAATCTTGTTAAGTGTACTGTTGCAAAAATATAGAAAGACTGCTAGTTAGCTCTCTCGTTAACACAAGCATTGCCAAAGCAACCAATAAACCATCATGGGTGGAATTGCATCTTTGATCACTCAGATTGCTTGGCTACAACTCCCTGTTGAACCATAAAACAACTCCTCTTTGAGTAGCTGAACAAAATCATTGTCAAAGGAGCAATTTCAGGATGTGAATCTCAATCTGAATGTTGGCCAACCGGTTTCTAGCTTCCAGAGAGAATCTTGCCAAGACACATTCCTGCACATTTATTATACTGGCAAGGAAACTGATTTTGATCATGATATGAATTCCTAAATTATGTGGGATCCCCCTCTTATTAAAATTCACTGTTAAGCCTTCTGGAGGCTATGTGGGCCTAATTAAACAAAACATTTGAGATTGGAAGTGGCCCCTTGATAACCCCAAAACATATCTGATCTTACCCATCTTCTTTTCCTCTAACATCAAAGCCAGATTTCTGCAGAAGTGCTCGCTATACATTCCACAAGCACAATAACAATTAGATTATGGCATTGGTAATTATTAATAAATCAATGGTATGGGTATGGTAGGATGGTATTTTATGTACAATTTCTACCTCTCTGCAGAACTAAAAGCAGGACTCTCTGACTGCAAATCGGAGAAAGGAAATGCATTACTGGTAATTACCAGCATCATAGCAAATTGGAAGAGGTGTGCCATGAGCATGAATCCAAATGGAGTAGATTATGTTGTGGGTATTATCATGACATGTATCCCATTTATTTCAACAGAGTGATGAATGAAGACGTCAGTTGCAGTTGCCAGTGCAAGGGGAGAATATAGGAGAGGGGAGGGGGGAGAGGCTGGTAAACTCCCAGGATCATTTGGTATTGTCAAAACAAACACCTAATTGAAACTAGACCCAAAGGGATTCAGGTTCATGAGCCGCAGGTGTGTGTTTTGTGTGTGTGTCTGAAAGACGGGGAAAGAGAGAGAGAGAGAGAGAGAGAGAGAGAGAGAGCGCGAAGTGAAAGCACAACCCACTTTGGCGGGAACACAAAGTCCATCTCATCTATATGCTAAAGCCCTCCGTTCTAGCCGTTCTATTTGCATGACAAGATTCTGAAACCGCTCGTCTCTACCTTTTCCATCAAGAAGCTGCCTCTGCCCTGCTAATTCCTGTATATATTACAGCCTACTGAAGCTTCATTTGGTCTGTCATTTCCTCATGCAGCAGTTCCCTTGTTGTCAAAGCTGATGTGATTCTCTCTTCCCGTCATTGAGAATAATCCTATTTCCCAGAGAAAAAAGGCTCATCTTTCATATCAATGCCAGTGGTAAATTAGTGTAAGGCCCAGGCATGGAAAATGGACATGATAGCCCATATTTATAGGCGAATTGGGTTATGTAGCCCGCAAAACACACATGGAAGAAAACCGGTATTCTCTCTGGAACATCCCACCAAATCAGAAGACAGTGAAGACGAGAACTGTGTACTTTAAACAATAAAATCGCTCTGTGTGAAAAGGACATTACAAAAATAACTGCGAACCGCAATGTGGCAAAATATTGGGTGCTAGAAAATCTGTACTTTCTCATATTCACCGTGTTTATTCATTTCCTTCCTATGAAATACAAAATGGAAAAGCCTCTTGTTGCTGCAGCATGGCATGCCCTCTACAGAGGATTGCTTGCCCACGAATTGAGTTTAACGCTCCCCTGAGAGGCTGCATTTGTAAATATTTGAGCGGTGAAACATGAAGCATAATTGTTCGTGAGAAATCAGGTGGGAGACAAATATTCTTTTGTTTGAGCTATAGAAACGTGGCAGGCTGGGATAACTGGACTTTGTCACCATGTCTGCATTGTTCTTTAAAATGAAGCGATAACATTGACAAGTTGCAGTACATTACACTACATTATCCAATATATATAATAGGCCATTATTTGCAAAAGAGACCATGTAAAACCTCAATACTAACTCAAAGTAGTGCTATTTGTAAATACTGTAGAATTGGCCTAATATTGAACAACACTATGAACCATTAAGAGCTGATCTCACCTGATGCAAAGTCGGTGAGAAATACTGTCACGTTACCATATCTGAGAGGTTTTTCTACTATCTAGCCTGCGCTTGCTGATCTTTGCTCGAATTCTGTTCAGCAGATACGCCTTTAAACTATGCCAATGAATTCATAACACCCCTTCCCAACAAAGGTCAGCCTTTAAATGGCTCTTAGAGGAAGTCTGCAAGGAGCCACACTATTTACTCACTCCTTCACAGGGTACTGTTAATCAATAGTGTTGTACATTGGTGTGTGTGCGTGCGTGTGTGTGTGTGTAGGAGTTAGACTTTACTACCACATAATTCAACACAGTTTGATCTTCGTAGTGAGAGTGAGAAAGACACGGACGGAGGTACTGCTTTCTAAAATACACTCTGAATATACTCTACTGTATGTGCTCTCTCCACTTTTCCCCTCTAACCTCTCCTCCGTCTGTCTGTCTCTTTCCTTCCCATCTGGACCAAGCACAGTTAAACTCCTTAATACCCAGTATACCAGCATACTCCGAGAGCCACAATAAGCTTAAGTATCACATAAAGTCACATTCTTTAATTTATTGAGCCTTTCAGTGTGGAGTTAGAGGTGGGATGGAGAGAATGGGGCGCTGCTGAAAAAGAGCAAAATGTGAAAAACGAGAGGGAGAGAGAACACTACACATGGAGAACAGAGAGGTAGACGGTGTCAGTGTGGGGGCCTGGCTATGAATACTGATAGCATAATCATTTGTGTTTTGATTGTGCATTACAGAGCGAGTCACTGGTGGCAAGAGAGAAGAAATAACAAAAGGAGAGCTTCTTGGAGGATGACATCTGGAGTGGTCTCACTCTTTCCCCGTCACATTTTTCAGTTTCTGTGGGAATTGCTCAGGTCTCAGTTTTCTGAGAGAAATAACGACAATGCACTCGATCAGGCAGTACATCAAGAATTACTTGATGTGACGCTCGCAATGTTGAGCTCATATTATGAACGCTTGGGAAACAGTTGACAACCTTTGTTCCCAGCTCATAAATACGTGTCACACAATCTTGCCAGGCTTGTCCAAGAGGTTGATCAAGCCTATAATGTGGATGTTTACATTAATGCTATTAGACATCCCTATACATCATTAACATCCTGTCAGCTAGAAAAATATATTTCTCATTTCACGCCTCGATGAAGCTGTCAGCGAACATTTTTTCTATCAATATCTTTGCTGTCACAGTGAACTTTGATCGAACAGGTGGCAAGCTGCTGCATAACATTCCCAAACACTTAACCCCCCTGCTGAATTATGATCATACTTCAGAGTGTGTGTGTGTGTGTGTGTGTGTGTGCGTGCGTGCGTGCACGTGTGTGTGTGTATGTATTACACCTCCTGTCCTCTCCATATGGAGCCTGTCCAGGGTTCCACAGTAGTCAGTTCTCACAGGATCACCACCCCCACCCCTCCCCAAGGGAATTGTATGATAAACAGCCAAGCTTATTCTGGAACTGCCCTCACCCCTCCTCCAGTCCTTCTCTCCATCATCTCCCCCTCTCCTCTCTTCCTACTCCTCCTCCTCCTTTTGCCCCCTCTTGCATCTGGTGACCTTTCCTCCCTAGCGACTGTTTGACTAAGTGGGAACTCGTAGAAGAAATATCAAAACAACATGACAGATGCAAGGCAGGGGGACGTGAGCGCTGCCTGTACTAGACATAAGACCAGAGGAGATAAGAGACAAACAGCCTGCAGATTCCTCTGCAGTTCCTCTGAGAGAGACCCCCCACCTCCCACCCCCCGCTTGTATGGCAAGCGATCACTGATATGCTTCGGTGGGTATAAATTATAGGGTAAATAGAGTGGATTTCTATTGCAGGGATTTCGTAGATGTCCCAAAGGTGAAGCATCCATTCTTCTGTTATTTTGTATGGGCAATGGACTTATCATTCTGCTGCAACATTGGGGATTTGTGGAGCAAACAATTGGCAAAAAGTCCAATTAATATTGCAAAGCTTTACTGTGTTAAATCTGCTGTAGTGGAAAAATGAAAGGAGCTGTGGTTCGGGGCATTAAAAGACTATGGAAAGGTGCTCGGAGAGTGCAGACCTCCGCCCAGGATGCATGTTGCCTGTTTATGCGGCGACCTGTGGTTCAGATCCACTCCAAAATGTAATAGCTCTTCCTTGGGCCAAACTGCACCTATCCAGATCATCATGAAAGTCCTATGTCCTGAGGGACAGAATCAGCTCCCAGCTCCTTTCACCCAGTGTGTTCTGCAAGCTGAAATTCCATTTTAATGTCAA
>CABFOS010118825.1:2910-14277 GCA_900660315.1 Diretmoides pauciradiatus
GGCGTGGCTATACGCTACTGAGTTGGTCATCTGATGATGACACACGAAAGAAGAAGAACAACATTATCAACCACCCACAGATGTATTATGGTTTAAGCTATGAATTATCGGGTTCCTATATAGAAATAAAGCTTGTTTTTCATTTCATTCCAGGAAAGCTATTGTTCAATCATTATTACTGTCTGTTATTGATTATGGTGACATTATTTACATGCATGCTTCATCCTCCATCCTGAAGTTACTAGATGCTGTTTACCATAGTGCTCTGCGTTTTGTAACAGGAGATGGTTTTCTCACACACCACTGTACTCTGTATGAAAAGGTAGGCTGGGCCTCCCTGTCAACTCGCAGGGAGCTACACTGTCTGACCTTCATTTATAAAGCATTACTCGGGGAACTCCCATCATATTTATCTTCACTCATTTCTCAGAATAGCATAAATTACCAAACTCGTTCACAGTCTCACATTCATCTGTTTGTTCCGCGTGTAAGGACCGAGCAAGGAAAAACTGCCTTCTCTTATGCCCCAAGTAAGTGGAATCTGATCCAGAATAACCTGAAACTGGATGAACTAATCTCACTTGAGTCTCTTGAACAACTTTTAGAGGGTATTCTACAAGAAAATTGCTCATGTTTTACTTAAAATGTCTTATTTACTATTTTCTTTCTATCTGTGTACTTATTGTTGTTCTATCCTGTCTGTCTATAACTGAAACCTTTGTATATGTTTTTCTCTGTAATCAGGGCACTCTTGAAAATGAGAGCTTGCTCTAAAGAGATTTCCCCGTTTAAATAAATGTAGATAAATAAATAAATACATAAAATAAAACGAGAGGCTTCAGGGCAAGTGTATAGTTCTCTAAAAGCGGGGTTTTTTTTGCCACTGACAGATCTCACTCTTCACACAAAAAACCCTTTTATTTCTCTGTTGGGATCCTGTCAGACACTTATAACAACAATCAGTCTGTCAGTGGCAAAAAAAATGCTTTTACAGAACTATACACTATACACTTGACATTAGAGCCAAATTAGCCGCTAATCGCTAAAAACAGTGCTTACTCAATACTGGATCAATTTCAAAAATAATTTTCCCCATCAGTCACGTAGACACACGACCATGGGAAATTAAAGTCCAGATTGAAAATGACCGAAATTATCCTTTAACTTTGAGTATCATACAAAAAAGCTTATACAGTTATGATTTTTTCATGTTAGAAACATTGATATGCTTATATTTCATCTCGCCTTGACTCCTTATGCCCTGTTTGTCTGCTTTAACAAAGAAGAGATAGAACGCCTGCAATGTGTTCAAAATGCTACAGTAAGACTTAACTAAACAGGATTATATCTTCCCTATTTTGGCGTCTTTTCACTGGTTCCGTTTTAGAATTGATTTTAAGGTTTTGCTGATTGTTTTCCAGGCCTTGTCCCCAGATATCTTTCTGATCTTTTGATCCCTTATGACCCTGCCATGCACGCAGCCTGAGATTCTCAGGCATGCTGACTGTGTCCAGGCTACAGACCAAAGTGACCAGGCCAGACGAGCTCATCCTGGAAGAGTCAGGATCAACTTTTAAAGACAAATCGTATAACTAAATACTTTATGTGATATTTGGCTTTTATTCTTATTGCCAATTTATTTATGTATTTTGTTTTCTCACATTTTTCTTTTTCTGTTTTGTACATTAGTGGTCTTTCACTGTTATTTATCTTATCCTGTGTTATTTATCCTATTTTGTCTTCTTTTTTTTTCTTGGCTGTGAAGCATTTTTTTTAACCTTGCTTTGAATCATGCTATATCAATAAAGATTCGTATTATAATATTATTCAATAATGTATAAGATTGATTCATTCATTTCCTCATTCATACATGAGTTTTTACCCTCCTGAGAGGTGGTTGTTGAGTACAGAGTTCGTTGCATTGATCCACAGCTCATCCAGGCCAGAAGACGCTTAAATTAACAGTATTGAGCTTAATTGTGACTAAGCTGGATGAACTCTGACAGACAGAGAGGGGAGAAGGAGAAAATTAAAAGTCTATCTTTTTTAAATGCTATCAAGACAAAATGAATCTGGTTCCATTTTGCCTTTTTTTGGAGCCTGGCTGTGAGAAATAGTAATTGAGCCATCACTCCCAAAGAGAGAAAATAGAGAGAGAGAGGGGGGGGGAGAGAGAGAGAGACTAATAGTTATCTCTTTCTATTTCCTATATTATTACTATAATACCCTAGAATAATAATTGTATCATAGATTATGAGATGTTATGACAGCGTTCTCGAGCAAAACAGATTTTGGTGCTAATTTGCTAGTGATGAGGAGACTGGAATGCTATTGCTGTCATCACATTTTAGCTTTTACACAATGCTCACCTCACTTGATTATAACTTATTCTCTCTCTCCCTCACACGCACGCACGCACGTACGCACGCGCGCACACACGCACACACACACAGCTTTTGATTAGCATGTCCAGCCCTGTCATTAGACAATGCAATACGAGGAAATGAGGTCTCAGTAGACCTGCTGCACTAGGCAGAGCAAGACTTAAGACATTAATAGGCAAGGACCAGCCATAAAACATTACTGTCTACCTCTGTGCTGGGCCCAGCAAGATCAAAGCCTGAGAGAAAGAGGGAGAGAGGGGGGATAGAGAGACAGGTAGACAGAGGGAAAGGGTGTTCAGTAACAAGGAGGCAGGAAGAATAGCAGCAAGCGCTGGAAAACACAAGAGGGATGGAAAGATGGGTGAAGAATTGGTGGTGTGGAGAAAGAGAAACCAACTGCTTTAGTGGCAACATGTGACTCTCCACTGCTATGGCCTCAGTGTCACCTCCTGTATGCCTTGGGTTACCCTGGCAACAAGGCAGCATAACATGGATAGATCAATAGATCAATCCAGGAAGGAGATGATTCTTCTAGGATTCCAGTTAATTACTGTAGCCCAAAAAGTGTCATTTTATTTGCCAGATGTCAATGGCAAGATGCAGTAGTCACCCAAGTTCTGTCAAAATAATTGCTTCTGAGGTATCAGGTGTGACAAACGGAGCGAGAGAGAGAGACGAGAGAGATCCACATCCTGCAACACTTTAAACACATCATCCATTCCACTTGTTCCAACTGAATATGAATGAATAAGCTTTAAATATAAAGTATAAATATAAAGTCTTACATGTCACAAATGCCTTAATGAATATGAAGACTTTTTGAATGTCTTTATAATACAATATTCTCTGAATTTTCTCAAAGCACTCTCAATACATCCATCATTTCAGAAAACTTCCCATCACATCCTTGGACAATATTCCCAACTAACTTTAGAAGCTTTAAATATAAATGATTGCTATGAAATCTATCAATCTTAATCAGCTCCTTCATTTCTCTCCTCTCCTCTCTCTTCCCCCTGTTCCCTGTGGGGGAATCATCTATTATTCATGCTTTCCCCTCACTCTGGAAGTGTCTGCTTCAACAAGGTTTGAAGTCTGGAGGTTTAACATAACTGCAGTAAAAAAAAGAGACGAGGCAACTCAATCTGGTGACACTTCTTCCATGACTACTGGGTGAACAATTTCCACCTGCGTGTACTGGTCTACGCAGGGGTAGTAGTGTGTACAACACAGGGCTTCAGTGTGTTCGTGCCTCTAGGTAGGCTCACATACATCTGGGTGGATTGAGGAACTCTTTAATATGGATGAGAGATTGGTTTTCTAACATGATATTGAACCAATAATGAACCACTGAGAGTCAGCAGAGCCAAATACTCACTGTTTTCCCAATTTCCACACGTTAAGAGACAAACCGTTTTTCTTAGGATCCTGGAAAACTTATTTTTAGTGTATACAGTAGCAGGAAGATTCGCTTTCAGTGTGATAAATGTATGTTCTATTTCAGCACCAAGATAGCCCTAACCTGGCAAGCTTTTCATTCATTATATTATTGATAACTAACTTGTTCCAATTTGCATTTCATTTGGCACTCTGTGAACTGAAAATTGATGGTCTGTTACTCAAACCCAGCAAGAGACCAGGCCGCCCTTCCTCAAATCCCATTTTGCTGCAAGACTGTCAGAGGCTTAGTTTTATATCTCCCGATCAATCCTGTCTTTTCCTCAAAGGATGAATGAATGTCTGGGCTAGGGTAATCTGTTCTGCCTTCAGCCTGTTAAGCCTGTGCTTTGTCTTCACATGCAGCTATAATGGATGTCTTCTTCCCTGGAGCTGCTGAGGCTCACAGAGGACTATAGGCAGCAGACCCACAATACCTCACCTGTCTTTGGTTTAGTATCAGGGGCCACACTGCAATAAGTCTTGGCTCTGTTTTACATGATCCCATTGGTCCTTTTGAACTGGACCTTTCAACATGTTTCAGTGCTTGGTGTACTTTTGTGTTAGAGATGATTACAGCAGACATGCATTAGTGACCTCTTGTTGCTTTAATGATTTGGAAAGTGTTGCTCTACAATATTCAGCAACTGACCGCCACAATGCCCACACCGTTATCTAATCTGAGTTACTGGGAATACCCTGCTGATATTTGTGCACATTTGAGACATCAAATGCTGATGGTGTTTGCAGAGATTATGAAATGTGGTTTTAAGAAATATTCAACATCTGTGATCGTATTTTGTGCTGGAAATTAATCCTTTGAACTACACCTGGAGTGTTGCTTTGAATAATGTTTTGCCAGCTCAGTGTCTGTTCTTTCTTTTCTCATCCCCTGTAAATCTCTAAACAAAAAAAGCATTGTTCTAACACTCTCTACTGTAGAAGTGTCTTTTTGTAGTCTGTGTCGGTGGAAGTTTGTATGTGGGTGAGAGAGAGAGAGAGAGAGAGAGAGAGAAAATAATGCTGGGGATTTCTGTCCTTTTTCTTTTATTTTGAGGTTATTTCAGTTACTCTCTCACTTCAAATCTGGTCTCATTAATTTTACTCTGGCGCTGTCTACTCTGTCTGTACTGACATTGATGACACTTGATGGCTCCATAGGCCATGAAACACAAGAGACAAACTCTGTTTTGTTTCTGCCACATCCAGAGAAACAACATGCTGTATATCTGATCAACCCTTCAACACACATCCTTAATTCTCTTTTTCTGTCCGTCTTCTGGTTTGTATTTGGATTACTCAACTTAGGACAAAGTCAACCAAAGCATTTACAAGTAGAGTACAAGCTCATCAAAGTATTACAAAGCTTATGAATAGTTTGCATACAGTACATCCCACTACTAAAGCAACCAGTTCTGTATTTTTGTGTCAGTGTATGCACTTGAACAATACTGCATTCTTGAAGTAGATTGTTTGTGTAATGGTGTCAATCAAGAGCAGCAATCCTACTCTCACTTTGACTGGAATAGTTTGATATGAGTGGTTGATACTCAGAGGCACAAAATCTGTAGAACCACTTGTTAACTAATAGTTGTATTAAGTTAAAATGCATTCAGCCAAACATGTTGCATATTTGGCTCAAAGTCAAATTGATTTGATTAGATTTTAGCAACACAAATCATGATCAAGCTTTTGCAACTCAGTGATCTATTAAACATTACACAAATGTAATGAAATATTACTTTTAACATCTTAAAGTAGGCCTTGTCCCATCATAACAAGGTGTGCCACATATTCTAAAGTGGTTAGACTCTATTGGTAGGTTGGTCATAGTGAGAGGAACAGCAACAGAAGGGCTACATGCTAACATAAGTATTCCTTAAAATCCACTTTCAAGGATTAAAACAGATCATTACAGTCAACTGATGAACATGTTTTGAGCCTTTCAGACATGAGGAAGTGATAAAGAAGGTTCACATCTCTGAGCTTAGTTTGAGACTTCTCTCAGCGGTTCCTCCTGACTGTAGAAAAGTAAATGGATTTAAAGAAATGAAGAGGAGTGAAGAGAGAATTCAGCCACTGGCTTAATTTTGAGTTTGTGCTGACAGACACACGGCTCCCAGTCCCTTTATCCAGAAGCTTCCCAGATTACAGCTAAAACATCAACCGAAATGCTTTTGGAAAATGCTTTGAATGAAATAAAAAAACATACTGTGTAGATATCTGACTAGAATATGAATATGATCATTCTAGGGACTTCACAGCACAGTAGCTTCAGTTGCCATTGCTGTCAGGCATTCTGCCTTCTTTTTTTGGATCAGTTTCGTGAGTGAATATCTTGTTCTGGATTCTGGTTGTGATTTGAAATATTGTTTCCTTCCTGTTTTGTGGTGTTGTTTGATAACCAGTAGCTACCATCAGTGGTGGAATGTAACTAAGTACATTTACTCAAATACTGTACTTAAGTACAATTTGACTTGTACTTTACTTGAGTATTTCCATTTCATGCTACTTTATACTTCTACTCCACTACATGTCAGAGGGAAATATTGTACTTTTTACTCCACTACATTTATTTGACAGCTTTAGCTACTACCGGTAGTTACTTTGTAAATCAACTAATAAATAATTATATATTTTATAGGCTTAACTACCAGCAGTATATAAAGTAATTAAAATTAGCTCCATCTTTACCAGCTGCAACATTAAAGTGATGAACACATTAATGCATCAATAATTATAGTCCAATAACATGTATATGATTCATTCTGCATTATGATGACTTTTACTTTTGCTACTTTAAGTATATTTTGATGCTAATACTTTGGTACTTTGATTTAAGTCAGATTTTGAATGCAGAACTTTTACTTGTGACAAAGTATTTTTACACTGTGGTACTGCTACTTTTACTTACAGTAAGTGTAAGATCTGAATACTTCTTCCACCACTGGCTACGTGTCTACTTAATTCAACAGCATTTATTTCTTTAGGTGGAAAAAAACACAAAGAGCGAAGTTGCCTACTGCAGCTTTAAATAATTTTGCAGTTTTTGTTGCTGCACCTGCAATTTGGGCACTGACAATTTGTCCCACTTTGAAAACTCAATTTAATATGACTCACCTGTGTCGCTGCCTTTGCAACAGTGGTTTAGTTACTTCAATTCCTTTTTTATGGTTATTTTGTCCATCTCCTGTATAATAAAAGGATACAAAATAAATGTGGGAGAAGGATTTATTTCACAACACCAAGAATATGAGTGACATGTCTAAACGTCAGTGGCCTGATCAAACGGCACCGACATAACAAGGCTCAGGAAAGATTAGCTCGGTTGGCTATGCTGTCCTCTGACAGTCGTGTCCATCTGCACTCCACATCTCTCTTTCTTGTCTCCTTTTCCCTTTCTGCTCACGGTGTCTACTGTTCTTGTAATTCTTCCTCTTATTTCCCCTCCTCCTCTCTCCTTGTCGTCAACGGCTATGGTTTTAATGATTACATCTGGCGGTGCTGCAAATTAATTCCTGCCTGTCTGGCAAAAAGCTGTTCCCCACCTGATTATGCAAAGCAGGCCTACATTCTCTCCCTTTGAAGTGGAGGAAAAGCTGCTTCTAGATCCTCCCCTTGAGGAAACGCGGCGATATGGGGAACATCAACAACCAGAGTTCACACAAGGGTCAACGACATGGTTACCCTGAACAAAGCCCCACTTCAACTCCACGTCTCATTACTTTAAGTTGTGTTGATTTTATGTATTCACACCAGACACCAGACAGAGAGGCTACTTTTCTGACGACAGTCGTGCAGACGTGGAGGGAAAGTAGGACAACCAATAAAAATAGCCATATCTGAATGCACCCGATAATCCTTGTGCCTACGGCCGAGTAGAGTAGTTTGATGAAACGGGCACTTGTAGCTATTCTATTCTATTGAGCATAGACAGCATCAAAAATGTATTAATCATAACAAAAAACAAACCGGGCTAATCCTGGTGAAGGCAATGGCAACAATCTTTCATGGAATCAAAGTAAGAGATCCCGCTTACAAAGAATCTAAACTAAATGAATACTGACAAACCTTTAGATATAAGAATCTAAAGAATGGCTCCACTAGAACAGTACTATGTTAGTCTGTGCCACAAACTGGTGTCTCTATAAGCCTAAACTTGGAATAGAAAGGGCATGGGTGTTAAGTTGGCCACGATGGCAAAGCCAGGCCAGCTGTACAAGAGTTTTGGAGCCAGGGAAAACCCTGAGAGGGATAGAGCCTGGTGGTGTAGCGAGCTAGACTCCAACTGTAGCTGGAAGGTGACGCTCAAGATGGCATTATGTTGCTATGCGCTCAGAATTTACCTGATCAACAAAGAACAAACTGGCAAACATAAATATTGATGTTTGGATCAAGCATTGCAGCCCTAAGCAAGCTTGGCTTTGTTTTGAAAGCAGATTCCTTTAACAAAATACATTTTTACATGTTGTAAAGTGCCATTTATTTTCAAGTTCTGCCCGCGGTCCCACGCTAACGTTTACAAAATATTCACACCTGTTGTCATTTTCTCTCTCAACAAAGACAAAACAAATCAGAAAGAAAATGCTCCAATCACAACCCCCTCCTCCTCCTCAATAGTGCTGTAGTGAACACTTAAAGTACCCAGACTCTTTGGGTCAGTGGGTCTGGTCAGGGCCATGCAAATGAAAACCTCCTCTCAGACAGAAAACCTGCAGCTGTCTGCTGAAGCCGGTCGAGTATGTGAAGTCTTAAGTCTCTTGACCTTATTAAGCTCAGGAGGGACGTTTTGAATATGAACTGCTATAATGACAGGGTCTACTCTCTAAATGCCATCTCTCATCTTCCACCTTCAACTACTTCAACTAGTTTTTAAATTCAATTCACATGGTAAGCAGTCATTTCTGTGTGAATGAACCGTGACTTGAAAGGGCAAGTACCACAAAAGCTAGCAAAAAAAAAGTCCATTAGAAATCTTGGTTTGTTCTTCCTCTGCAATGAAGTAATTACAGATTACAAAGTTATCAATGCTTATATCTAATGGCCACAGGTAACACTGCATGTGCAAAAGGAGATGTGTATGCTTAACCGTTTCCTTCCTTCCAGTATCTTTCCTACACACTATTTTTTCCTTCTAATCCGACACAAGAACATGGGTCCCCAGGTCTTGCCTGGCTGAGGAACCACTAGAATGCCGTGTTTGTGCTGGTAAGAGGACACAGTGCCATCCTGTGAGTGCCAAGATCGTCTGTGACCCAGGTGTCTCTTGTCTGGGTGAGCGGGGCTGAATGTGAAGTGGTTAGAGAAGGGAACGACAAACTCCTGCCACAGATCTTCAGGCTCCGCCTCAGGACAGCTGTTAAGGACGGCCTCCACCACAGCGTGGTTCTCAGAGCTGGACAATGTGCAAGTTGAGTAGACCACAACACCGCCTGGACGCACTGCTGTCAGTGCAGACCTACAACACAGACACATACTTCACAAATCCTCATTTAAACCAAACTATGCCATTACTCAGTGAAGAAATCCAATAATTTACAATGTTTGGAGTCAGCTACAAATGTGTCACATATTAGGTTATTTCCAGCACACAGCCAGGGTGCTAAGCGTAACTGTATTAGAGCAATAACATAGTGGTGGTTGCCCAGCTCTTGTCAATGTCATGCCGCCTGCAGCCTGCACACCACATTTCCTGGGAAACCACATGAAGAGGACTGGATATATACAACAGGGCTGATAAATGGAAGATACCCATTTAGGAATAGCTTTAGTTTGGGGATAGGACCTACCTAAGAAGCTGAGCCTGGAGGCCAGGCAGCCTGGCTCTCTCCTTCAATCTCTGTTCCCCCTGCTGGCCATTGGAACAATACAGCCAGCTTCTGTCATTAGAACACGGAGCATCCACTAACACCTGTGACAAAGAGAGGAAGGACAGGGGACAAAGGTAGGTAAGGAGGAGGCAAAGTGAGAGAGGATGGGACAGCTAAAGGGGCCAGAGAGGGAGAGCAAAACTAAACTAAGAGTTGAAACATAAATTCATATTGAAGGTGAAACCAGACGATAGACACTCTGAATCTTCTTATCTGAGCTGAGAGTTTTCACACAACTCTTGTGGTCTTTATGTATTCAGGAAGAACTAGGCCTGTATGTCACTGCCACAATCTACTGTGTGACTGAAGGACAGAACCTGTCCTTCTCCATCGCCTGTTGTCTTTCAGGCTCTGTTCTTACTCTCTGTATCCATTTAGCTCAGTACATGTGTTCCAGTATCTATCACGTCCAGTCCTCTGTTCTGTTCTATCCATTCCCCAGCCTCTTCTCTGCTCCTCTCTTGAAGAAAAGTGTTTTTACTACTCTGCTGAGCATATTATTCAGTTAATGAAGTGCAATACCTCCATCTGTTGGATGTTAAAGTGAAATGCAAGAGAATACTGTGAAAAATGACAGCATTTTCTCTCCCCACCTTATCATACGTCTCCGCTTCACTCTGCCCAAAGGCTCGGCCATCCCGTCTAGATAGAATCACTCTCTGGCTTAGTGGGTGAGGGAGAAAAGACTCCAGGGTTTTGGCCAGTCGTTCCTGCCTGTGAGGATCTGGCTCGTTACAGCAGAGCAATGCTAAAACAGCAGCACAGCACACAACATGTATTACCAGTATTCAACGTACTGTAGACAGGCTATTCATGACAATCCTAAACGAGATGACTGGCAAACTACAGGAAGTAATGATTTAGCGCCATCTTCTAATTCAAAGAGTACCTTCATAAATATTCATGTGTTGACATCTATATATTAAGAGTATTACAAATATCAAATGCCATTATATGATATTTCAAAGTTTGAACATAAAATGTAAGTATGGTGGAGCTAGTTGAATTAGCTTTATCTTACCACGCCTTCCTCGAGAAATTGTACTGAACCCACAGAGGTATAGCATACCTCAGCCTGTATAGTAACACAAATATGTAAACAGTCAGCCAAAAACAAGTGTTTACCTGGGGTGGCAGTCTGCATTATGGCTAAGGCTTTGCCCCCGGGGGCAGAGCAAAGATCCAGAACCTTTTCCCCATCTCTGACTTGCAAAGCCAGCACTGGAAGCAAGGAGGCAGCATTCAGGAGGTAGTACTGCTTCAGCTGGCCTGGCCAGTGGGCCTGGGAGGGGAAACACAGTGCAGATGGGTGGATGTAACATTGGAGAAAGGCATGAGGAAGATTGGATGCAGACAGGAGCTCTGACTGAGGGTCCTGAGTTAGTGAATGAGAGGTGCAGTCAAGGTGGAGCTGGGAATCATCAGACTTAAGAGGCCACTTGGAGACGGAGTGAGGTAGAAACTGCAGGCCTTTTGTTGAGGAGGCAGAACAAGGCAACGTGGAGGCATCAGTCTGCGGTAGGAAGCTGGAGAAGCCCTGTGACTGGAGGGTACGTTTGATGTCTGTCAGGGTGGTAAAGCGGTTGAGCATGACCCCATACTGCCAGGACTGAGGGTCCAGAAGCACTTCTCTGCAGAAGAGAAACAATCCCAATGAAGGAAGGACAGAAACACTG
>CABFOS010118830.1:0-20101 GCA_900660315.1 Diretmoides pauciradiatus
CACACACACACACACACACACACACACACACACACACACACACACACACACACACACACACACACACACACACACACAGTGCTCCGGCCCAGACCAGCAGCATGTTAGCTCCAGGCCTCTAATTGGCCCCATTTCTCCTCCTCTTGTCTCTCTCCTTGTGCTCATGAAAGCCCTGGCTATTCTGTCTGATACATTCTTCTGAAGGTGGTGGACATACTGTAGCCTGCACTTATCCAAATACAATAAAAGCCTCCAAATCAAACCAAGGGAAAGTGAAAAAAAGACATGCCTTGGTGAGTGAGTGTGTGAGAGAGTGGAGTTGAGAGGGAGAGCGGCAGAGGCAGACAGACAGTAGCGTTCTGGCTGCAAACTGTGAGGCATGAAGGACGCCCATTGAAAGATCTTTTGTGGGCATCACAGACTCACTGAAACGGCTACGAGTGAGACGGAGGTACAGAAAGGAACAAGGGCTCGTCAAAGCTGGGTTGTGGAGCTGGTTGTGGCACGCATCACTTAGAGCCAACACCTCCCACCCACTGTCCCAGCCAGCCAATCAATGGGCCTATTGTTGTGATGTATGTGACCAGAGGTTTATGGGTGTCTGTGTGCCGCAGTGCCTGGCAACTGTAGCTGCTACTGTTGATTATAAAAGACGGCTGCTGCACTCTCTCTCTCTGTCTCTCCCTCTACGTTCTTCCATCTACCGCAGAGCCAATTTGCTAATGGATGCAGCAACTTTGTGATTTATTGTTGTCAAAGATATGCTTCGAGTAAAATGCACTAAATGATTTAAGTTTACAGGGAAAATTTACATTTGAAAGCAAGCCCACTCTGGAGAGCTCCTCTCATCAAAAATGCAAAGTTGATTGTGTGGAGCATCTATTTAGTGCGTCTACATGATTGTTCTAGCCCTCTCAGTGATATTAAACTTGTTTGTGTTTTGCGTCTATTGTTGGATTCATCTGCAATGGAAATTAAAAGAGCTACAAAGAAGACTGTAACAAAATCAAAAGTGTCTCTTGTCTGGCAACCTCAGTATTAAATCTGCCTAAAGGTTAGGGTAATTGCTCTGAACACTACTGGAAATTTCCACTTGACTCAAAGTACTGTGGGCTGAATGCTGAGAGTACAGCAGCTGTAGGCCATATTGAATCTAACAGCCTGCACTTTTTATAATGTTTTATTTGCATTTTTATTCACAGTATTCACACGATCAACTCTACAATTATATTCCTATTCACTTGTACAGTATAGGCATGTCAGATCTATGACTCCTTCTATCTCTCTGGCCCTTTTTAACCAATGTCAGCACAGAGTTATTACAGAAACAGACCAGTAGGAATGTCTGAGAGTTCCCTAGGGCATCTGGCTGCTGCTGAAACCAGCTGTGGCTCCTAGAACTGAATGACCCCCTTCAAAACCCAACGGCCAGCCTATGGCGGCAGACCTAGACTGCTCCCTATGTCTATCTGTCAACTATCTCTCACATCCCATTCTCTCTGCCAGATCTTACCATTTCTTCCTCTATTTCTCTTATTCCCCTTTCTTCCCCTCTGCTCGCTCCTGCCTCCTCTCTTGCTCCCTTCATGCTATGCTCTTTACCTCCTCAGCATCTGCCTGTTCAGCCGTCCTTTCACTCCCACTTTACTCATCCCAACAACAAGCCCATCTCTCCCAGGATTTTGATGAGCACTACCTATTATAACAGCTAGGCCTTGACCGCAGCAGCACGATGTGTTTACGTCTAGGCAGTTTACAGGGCTAGAACCTGTAACCTATTCTTCCCAAATGGGTTGTGCCTGTGCCCTGGCAAATCAGGTGTGAACCTATCTTACCCTGCAGCTATGGGCCAGTCCTGAGAGATAGTTTGCCTCCACTGGTGCTCAGGTCAAGCAATGTTGAAGCCAGTGAGTGGAGGCTGTCAAGGACATGACAGAGCCCACTGACTGAGCAGCCCTCAGGCACTGCCTCTGGGTCTCCACCAGCTCAGTCAGTGCAACAAATGTAAGTACACACACACACACACACACACAGAGGCATGCACACACGCACACATACTCAATACAAAGTTCCATAATACACTGGGACCTGCTGCTATCACCACAGGGTGAAACTGTGAATAGTACTGGGCAGGGGTAATTTGCCCTCTATGTCTCAGCACAGAGCCAAGCACTTTCCAAATGTCAATTAATCATTAAAAATGATCTATCAGCAGTCACAGATAAATCACAGCACATTTGACACTAAGAGATGATTCCCATTCTGCACTGATGGATGTCAAGTATGCCATGCACTGAGGTGCTGCTTCAAACTGATGTACCGATATTGTTTGTATGTTGTTGAAACTTAATCAACACACTGCCATGAAATCACTAAATTAAATACAGCAGGGACATACTTTGAAAACAAGTTAAACTAGTTTAGAGGCAAAGTACAGGTCAGACCGCGCAGTAAGTGATTCAGTCAGTCCAAAACTATGCCTAGAATTTCCTGATTTGCTGGTTTAGGGAGTGGAGCAAAGACTGATACAACAGTTCAAGCGGAGCCCGAACAGCAAGCACACTCCAAAAACTTTCAAGAAAACTCCAGTGCAAGGCAACAGCGGTGAACAAAGGGCATGAGAAAAGCCAGCACACGAACAAATGTCTTTAGGTATTCTTTTATTTACCTTTGTCTGGGTAACTAGCACAGCAACGAACAGTTTCGACTGAATGAGTCTTCCTCAGCATTATGCTGCAAAGTGGAGCAAAGACTCACATTGACCTTTTCACTGGGTGAGGCAATATAGCACTGTGCTCTGTGTGCCGTATGTTTCATTCCCCCTCTTATAGAAAGGAGGCTCACAATGTCAACTGACTCATGAGTATATAACCTTTACTTTAGTCCACTTTTCAAAATGCAGCTGCAGCACACGCATGGAGTCAAACAGATGAAATTTACACATGCGCAAACTCCAGTGACACGCACAAAAAAAGCAAACCCAAAGTGTGGGACAAAAGCGCGAGGAAAAGCAAAGCATTACACATCTCATCAACATTTGGCATTCAAATCCGTCGCTGCACTGCTCTGCTGTGCTTTACTGAGGCTGAGGCTGCATGTGTGATCAAATAGAACACTAGGAGATTGGATGGCTGACTCTCTTCCTTCTCCTTCACACCACACCACGTTGAAAGGCTTCATTAAAGCACAGGGCTGGAGATATCAGAGGCAATTTTCCATGGCTTTCCCCGGGAAAAAAGAGGATTTCATTGTTAGAAACAGAGGGAGAAAAGTCTGTCAGGGCACTTAGATGAGATATAATACAGTGCTCCACCGCCTCTGTGCTGTAATCTATAGTGATGGGCCTGGGCTAATAGGGGTCTGACCTGCAATAGAGCTCATTGGGAACCATGCAAAGAGGCAGCGCAGGGGAAGGAAGAGAGGAGGGGTAGGAGGGAGGGTGAGAGAGAAAGAAAGAGAGAAAGGAGGAGGAGGAAGATAAAGAGAGAGAGATGGGAGGAAGAATTGGCTTGAAATTTTCTGACAATGAAATGTCTCCAGTAATTGTTCCTGCGGTGATAAATGGCATCCCGTGGTGCTGTGGGTCTCCTTGTCCTTGGGAGACAAAGAGATGGGGAGAGGGGAGGAGAGCAGAGGGGGGAGGAGACACGGGGATGGACTGGCAAAGCAGCATTTAAACTCGGCCCTGATGGTGTGTGTGTGTGTGTGTGTGTGTGTGTGTATGTGTGTGTGTGTGCGCACGCGCGCGCGTGCTTGTTTGTGTCTGTATGTCTATATGTCGAAGTGTTTCTGGGGAAGTGAACCAGCTGGCAGCACAGTTGTGAGTGGGGCTCCTTCCCCTGGGGGAAAGGCTGACAGAATAAAAACACATCATAACAGTAGAGTAATATTCCCATGACAACACGATCAGAACACTTTGTGCCCCAGAGACTTCTTTGCGGCCATCCATGGGGGAAGCCAATGCCATGGCTTCTTCAGCAAACCACTTTCAAAGGTCTAATCACTTAAAGTGCATTCACAGTAGCCTGCTGCGTTCCGGGTGGATGAGATCTGTATGGATCTGCATCCATCTTGCTTGTCCCCCTGTGCTTTCACACTGCAGTACATGCTGATCACTTGAATCCCAGAATCCTTCAACTTGACCTGCATTATCAGTCAAAAATTTAAAAAATCTATTGAATTTCATGAATTGCCTGTGTTCCACAGAAAATCTCAGCTGTTTTGGAATGTTACTTTACAAATATGCATCAGATAGTGTGTCATCCGGATCAGAGAGAGGCTGACTAATGCAGATGTGTTCTATAAGTATGAATGGGCCTTTTCTAAAAGCCCCTGCTGTGCAAAGACAAGAAGCACATTCACATTGAAAGGCACATTGAGTCCTGAGCAAGGGTAGTCTGTGTTTCATTAATAAGCATATAAGCTGATTGGCATTTATGTCAATGTCACAACGCAGATTGAGGCCAAGCAGAAAATAGAACTGTGGTGTTAGGCTAGATATAGTGTGGATAGGTTTAGTATACGAGAAGAGAACTGCAAAGTCAGCGATTCAACTGCTACACGGCAAGGAGAAGGGAATCATAGCTAGTGTAGCTCTGTGTAGAGATATGCTGATTGGAATAACATCCTTCACTTGCAGGCCTAAGGAGGAACGTGAGAAAGCTGGCAAAGAAAGGAAGCTGTTTCTGCTGCTAGAGGACATACAGAAAGAGAAGAGAAGAAGCTGTTCAGACTCAGGAAAGGTTGTGAAGGCACAGGGAAGAACACACACACTGTAAATGCTAAAGAGACTGCAGAAGAGCCTCAAGTTACCCATGACACACATTAATCACAGGTGGCCTCTCCAGGCTGCATGCGAATGTGTTGTGATGATCCTCCCCCTGCACCACTAGCTCACGTACAGCTGTGCAGAAACACAGCCGAGGTGTTACACACAGCATACCTGTCTCCTTTCTCTTTTTTGCTTGTCTTATTTTCTTTTCTCTTCCCCTCTCCTATCTTTCATTATTTCATTTCTTCTCACCTTCAACTTTCTCTCCAGTCTATACCCCACTCCCATTCAACCCCCCACCCACACCCCCTTTCTGGTCCCTGGTGGCCTTGGAAAGCCTCATGCCATCGAGTATAGAGGTGGCTGAAAGAAAAAGGTTACCCTCATTATACAGATTAAACCTGTAAATGACCTGTCATTGGTATAATCGATGTGCCACTTCATTGCGGTGACTTATTGATCAATCTCTGCTGGGGGTCATGTACAGAGCATTGTTAAAGCGTTAGTAGTAGCTGGGACCTTTCATATTAGACCCTGGTCCTTCTGCACGCACACTCTCATAGTACTTCCTCCTAACTTGCAGCCATGGAAGGAGATGCAGTATACTGTAATGTTCTCCCTTTGCTGTTCTGTTCCTTGGCCTAGCAGCAACATGACTTTGAAACTAACAATGCTGCTGTGATAACTGACAGATATCGCCGCAGCACCATTAGCAAACATAAGTCTGTAAAGCACTATCAGAATTCCCTGGAATTAAAGTCAATTATAATACATTGATTATATATGTTCTTCTTACTGTTTGTGCTATGTGCAGTCCTCCAGATCCGGCTCTCAATCATACCGTTTTTACACCAAAATTAGCGGGTATATGCAGGTTTTTTAAACCCAAGTATGCCTTTCTGTTGTTTTTTGGTGCGTCATGTTCAACGTCACGAACGACGTCACGAACGCACCAGAACACAGTGTAAACACAAACAGTAAATGTTGTAAATGTTACAGCGGTTACTTTTTTTATATCTTTTACTTAAGTATGTATTTCAAAGTCGTTGCCGACACCTTTGGAACGATGTTCGAGCGCTGCTTGGATGGAGATGGACGGGATTTGTGGCTGGCAACAAGCCTTCATTGCCTCCATGATAGCTACTGTAGCTACTGTTGACAGAAGTTATCATCGTATCGTCATATGTTGGTCACGTCAGCATGATATCGCGCCGGAAAAGGGGCGAAAATTAGCGTGTCCCCCCGGGTGTCACGTTCCCATCACTCCTGATGGAAGCCGGAGCCGATAAATACTCGTGTCTACTGCAGAGTCATTGAACCCGGGACTGAATGCCGGGTGTAACCTTTCCCACTGCAGATGTTAGCCGGTGTTAGCGGGTTTTTTGGGCAATGGAAATGCCGTATTAGAAAGAGTTGAACGTTTTCAAGAAATGCTTCAAGACTAACACAAATAGCACAAGTCTAATTTGGAGTTCTTTTCTAAGCCACATGTCCTTAGATAAGGAAGAATATGCCCACTGTACCAGCTGAATAGAGTCAAGAATAGGAGGAAATCAATAAAAATGACAGGGAAAAGCACACAAAGATTAATTTATTTGGTTCCTGATAAAAGGAGAATAAAATCTATTTGTGTGCAAGCTCAAATGACATCCTTAGCACCTGCCCGATCTTATACAAGGCCTCAAGTGAACTCCAGTGAATCCATTTTCACTAGCTGAAAGGAGAGACATTTGGCTCTTTTGAAAGGAAGCCCTTTACTGCTGGGAAGGAAGAAAGACTGAGCAGCTGCCTTCCATCATATGGCGCCTGGCTCTCCCAACCCACATATCGCACCAAAACATGGCTACAAAGGACGGCAATTTGTGATTATAAAATTACACACCTCTTCCTTTCCTAATTTCAAAGCAGCAGTGCTCTCACCACCCATTGCTCTTCTTTAGGGGTCCTCTCTGTCCCTGCTGCCTGAGTCTGATGGCGGAGGTATCAGGTGCGCCTTTGGATTGAAAAAATAATTGGTTTCGGTAAATGGGTAGCTGGGAGTGTGTAAGCGGCCAAGTTGTTGGAAGCAGAGTTTGTATGCTTGTCATGCCGCACGGCTGCACACTGCAGGGTTTCTTTGTTTTATGCTGTCTCGTAAAGAAGAGCCTTGCACGATAAGGCAGATTAGTTTGTTGCACAGATTCAACTTTGATTTTAAATACACTATTGAGTATTGTGTATTTATGAGTATTATGTATTTCCCCAACACTAAAATATGAATTCTTTAGGCTAACCCTTCAACCTGTGCCCTCCTTTCAGGACAGTCACAGGAAGATGGGGAAATAGAGGCCTGTGTTGCCTCAGGGAGCTACAGTAGCAGGAGGTTAAAGTGTAAGCTAAAAATGTCTGGAATCTCCTGTCTGTTGCTAAAGGGCAGCTTTCATTTCAACATGGCACACCCTCCCAGAGGCACAGTGACCTCCATCCATCTGTACATCACAGGTCTACTGACAAAAAATCAGCAGAGCCCAGCATTACTGGGAAATGCGTCACTTGTAAATAGTGAGCATTTGAAGAGTATGAGCACTGTGCTCTGTGGTATTTGCCAGGTGGGTGAGAGCGTGTGAGTCTGGCTTGTAGCTAACAGGAGTGAGCGCCTACAGTATGAGGAGCCATATTAAAGTCTCTATCATTTACCCTTTTTTTTCTTACCCTCAGTTAAAGATGGAAACAGATGATCGGGAAAATGCATCCTGTCTGACAAATGGCAAGATGGCATCGCTCCATGGGCTGCCCACCGGCAAACTGCTGCTAGTGAAGGAAAGGATGGGAACAAATCGCCTCCCGCTGCTCCAATTACTGAGCGCGCTCACCGCACAGAGGGACTGCAGTCAACTCCACAGGAGGGGGACGGAAAAACACTGGCTTGTGCAAGGGCACATGATGGTAGGGTCAAGGGTGATATGACATCTCGTTCCAATCAGCTGTCAGGCTGAATTTGTTACTTCAACAAAGTGAGAGCTCATCAGACAGGTGACCAATGCAGTAGAACACTGCTGTATAATTCAAAACTGTGAACTGTTAATAACAGTAGGAAAGGCTTTACATGTAAAAATCTGCCATCTAAATATTCTAACAACTGTGGGAAGAAGGTGAAGGCCAAGGAGGTCTGTCCACTTAGGATGTGATATACATGAGCTCTGCAATGGGGTTTGGCTTTCCATTATTAGCGTAAGTGCTCCTTTGGGGAATTGGGGGTTTGTAGGTTTAAAAACCAAAACTAAAAAGCTGGTAAAACAGGGAGGGGGAGTGGGGGTTCTTTGTTAGATTTAAATGCTGCACTATGTTCTCCATGACAGGCTAGTGATAATTTATTGCCACAGCCATTACGGTTATTAGAAAACTCACTCAGGAAGACGAATGGTGGCCTGGCTGGTCGTTGGTCTTCCGTCAGTGCTGACAAGGGAGATGCGGCACTCTTGGCTATTGACATTTTCACACGTAAAGCCAAGCTCTGCCAGCTGCATTGCAATTCAAACCCCCAAGTTAATACCAATAAGCTAAATCATCCCTGGCCTTGGTCTAGACATTTTTTCTTTTTCAAGAGGAGGAGTGTAGTAGGTAGCAACAGGGTATAGCCTTTTGGAATAGCCATTTTCTGGGCAGAGATTTGTCCCAGACTGACGGATTAAAATGAATCCTGTCATAAATAACTTCTATGACAAAGAGCCATTAAGAGAGGCCGTTAGGAGTGTCTAAATGGAAGCCATTTCTTCTGTATGACGGAGAGTGGCGTAGAAGAGAGAGGGACGAGAGGGAGGGATATGAGACAAAGGCACTGGGTGCCAATGTGCTCAATTTCATTTTTTTCTGAGGCCTATGAGTGATATTTCACTCAGTGGTCCAGAAAGAATGACAAATGATTTCAGCTGTTTTGTAGCATTTGGAAGTGAAAGGTGACATAGCTATCAGTGAGGGCTTTGGCCCCACAATAACACCCTGTCCAGCAGTACAAAATACAGGGATACAAAAGAAGGCTGGTAAAAAAAACAAAAAACAAAAAAACAATTGCTGACTGGGGACAGCACTCCACAGAAATCAATCACTTAAAAATCAAATCTAGGAATAACAACTGATGCTGCTGTGAAATATGCATCCACTCTTTCACCTCCAGAAAACAGTTTTTGAGTTTACAAGTTTACAATAATCGTTATAATGCGCATTTTGTTATTTATTTGACAATGATTAATATACCCAGACAGTGTATATATATATATATATATAGGGTTATATGGCCTAATGAGGTTTTACCTATGGAGAGGGTTGTATGAATACAATAGCATTGACTGCAATTGTAAAGCCTTGTGCTCTACCTGGGATGTATTCCTATCCCTGAGGGAATAGGCCACACGGTGTAGTGTGTTGCCTTGCTAATGTCATGTGAAGGGGAATGCTGTGGACATGAGGGTAATGGTGATCATGACACTGCGCAGATAGCTTCCACAATAGTGTGCTCTATGGCATGTTTGCAAAATTGTTGAGGGTAAAGGTAATATACAGTACGGAGGCTGGATCCATTATTGTGTCAGGAAACAAGTCCACTGTATTGTATTGAACAGCTAACCCCATACCGATTGTGACTTGTTGCTCATAACACGGCTGAGGCTTTCCTGGTCACAAACTCAAAATGATTTAATTCATCCTTTACAAGCCAGGATAAGAATAGAAATAGGTCTATATACTGTGACATGGACGTGCTCTGCACTGGGCCTTGATTGAAGCTAAGTATTGGCTCAGAGAAGGCTAAGGTGCAGGGCAGGTTGGGGTTAACTGTCGTTCCATGACAGCCCAGATGAGAAAGATGTGCACAGTGGGAGTTCACTGTGTGTGTCAGTCCGATAGCTAATACTGGCTCATTGGGAGTCCGGCACGCTCCATTTAACTTCACAGGGCATCCACACCACACACACACACATACACACACACACACACACACAGCCTCTTGCTCCCCAAATCTCTCCTGTATGGCCTTGCAGGGCTCCCTGTCTCCCATAGCCTTCCTAGGAAACCAGTCACTCTACCTCATTAGGGTAATTGAGACAGGTCCACCCAAGACTAAAGAGCTGCTGAATTGCTGCCCACTCGCGCATTTAAAAGACCACTTAATCAAGTCCTGGTGTGTGTGTATGTTTTATTCTCTCTCTTTCTCATTCCCCTCCTCTTTCTTGTCATACTGTTCTTTCATTCGTTTTTTCCCTTCCCTTCGCCTGTATCGGGTCATTGAGGGGGATACAGGAAGGTGTCTGTGTGGAGCTAATTGCCAGTAAGGAAATGATCCTGGCATTTCCCCTGCTCTAGAATACACTGTGGTCCCTCAGTGCTGAGAGTTTCTGGCCCAAGGAGGTGTGAATAGGTGACAGCAAAGGGGGGGAAAAATGCTGATCTCTGGATCTGTTGTGAAGGGAAGAGGGAAGGAGGTAGAGATTGAGTGAGGGAGGAGAAGAAAATCCACTACCTCAGCGATTTTGGGGGCCGGGCCGGTCTGAGCTGACAAAGAGACACCCAGATTGCGGCCAGAGGTTGTCTAAGTGAGGCGAGGTTAGACTGAGCACCCGTCATGTAACAAGTCAAATTTTGCAATACTGCTGGGTCAGGTCAGAGCCAGATTGAGGTTAGAGTCACGGCTGGCAATGCACGGCTACTGTCTTCTATTGCTCATCCATCTAAACACACATTACTGAACGTTCCTGCTTAACCCAAGATAAATAGCCAGGTGCTGTGTGTGTGTGTGTGTGTGTGTGTGTGTGTGTGTGTGTGTGTGTGTGTGTTTTATTTACACACAGTCACACAGTCACACAAATACATTAGAGATACTGGTGGATGGATGGATGCCGTGCACAAGTAACTGTGTGTGATATGGCTGTAGATAATTGAATCTTTTGCCGTCCGGGTAATTTGTCGTTTTATTTCTTCTTCCTCACGAATGGACAGAAGCTCTCTGATTTCAGAATATTTTGTTCATTGTTGAAACGACGAATTGGGCCTCTGATCTTAACCAAAGAGGGTCCCATCCATTGCATAACCTGGGTAGCTCAGTTCATACCGCAGATGAGCAGCATCTTACCAGGGTTATACCAAGGTCGAGAGCAGGGTCACAGTCCCGGGTGTGATAACTTGTGTAGACCCATTAAACAAACGTCCGACCAGGGGATAAACCGGGTCGTTGCTCCGGTGTGAACGCCGTATAATACTCACTGTTACTTTTTACTAACATTCTCTTTTTCTTTCCCTTTGGCGTTTTTTCCTCCATCCCCCCTACACACACCTCCTTCCCTTCCGCCTGTCTTATCAGTGACAGGCTGGAAACAGAAACGAGATAAAGAAACGACGGAACTAATACAAGGTTTGGTGGTCGAACAACCAAGGCAGATTAGTCATTGACATGTCTGTCAGTTAACAATGGCACACGTGCAGCTAACAATGGGTAAATGGGAACAGAAACAATGAGACAAATCTCTCCTCAAAATGCATTATGAAGTACTAACTAATGTGTTCATCCCCTGAGGAGTGGCTGGACAGATTACTGAGACAGAGCGGCTACTGCGTAGGCCTAATCTGTTCATGTCACTCAGACAGACACAAGTACACACACACACACACACACTCATTGTTTACCTGCTCTTCATGCCCCTGTACAGTCCTCTCTTCCTCAACTGCCCACCAGAGACAGACACTAGAAGTGAATTCTAGTCAGTCTCCTGCCACTTTAAATGGCACTTCAATCACAAAAATGGCCACGAGTCCTCTAGTCCCTTAAAATGTTGCCATTTGGAATTATTGCTGGGCTGTACGAGGATGAAGACTAGTGGAGTGAGGAGCAGTTCAGAGCATCCTCCAGGCTTTCTCTTTTTGTCTTTGACCAACTTTAATTAATTAGCCAATAGACTGGACAAGACCCGAGGCCAATATGTACTGATACTATGGTTAAGACTGACAGCGCAATGTGTCATATTATTAATTGTTTTAATATTGTTATAGGTGATGCTAAAACTCATTCATGCGGTAGCATTGCAAATGTTGTGCCTTAGTTCCACAAAGTTTTCTTTCTTTTTCTTCACAGACAGCTCCCGCTAGCTCAATTAACTATTGATCAGATTTGTGGAACCGAATGTAAATAATTAACAAAAGTGAAGATAGCATCTGCAGCTCTACAAGCAGCTTCAATACAGCGGCTTGTATATCTCTGATCAATAGGGTGTGGAGAGCACATACCGGCAGTCACTCTGAAGACCTCTGCAAGGTGGCAAGGGTAACGGAGAAAATCACATTTTTATCAGACATTGCAGCTGTGTCAGCAAAAAAACACAACATCAAGACCGTGGTGATAATCAGACAGTGGCTGTTTCATTGTAGATACTGGGCTGGGTAAAACTGTTTTTCTCTTTGACATTTAAAGGAAATCTAATTAATTCTCTCAGGCAGTGCACTAATAGGTAAATGAAAAGAAAAGTTGTTGACTAGACCATTGAGGCGCCTTTGGACTTTCTTACACAGAAACTCCACCGAGAACCCTGTGCTGCAACGGCAATCCCTCATCCTATAAGCAGCTCTGTTGGAAGTAATAGCCTGGTTGTGTCCAACAAAGCCTGGGTAAGCAAAGATGTAACATACTGAAGAGAGGAAAGCATAAAAGCTCCTTGGGGAGGGAAGTGTGGCACAGTGGGGGGAGAGGGAGAGAGCCTCTGGGTAAAGCCATTTGAATATGAATGCCTCCCGTGATCCACATCAAGGGCACTGACAGGGGCACCTCTATCCACAACTACCTCCAGTGGATGTGGACGTGTGTCCGCGTCTGTGTGTGTAGGTATATGTATGTGTGTGTGTGTGTGTGTGTGTGTGTGTGTGTGTGTGTGTGTGTGTGTGTGTGTGTGTGTGTGTGCGCGCATGATCATTCTGGAGAGCCATCAGCCGCGGCATTATTCCAAGGCACTTTGTACAGTGCATTAATCACAGGGACCCTTGAGCGCTTCCACGGATCCAAATATTCCGACCTTGAGGTTACAAGAAAGACATTAGTCCCGTCGATCCATTCAAAGTATTGGAGACAGAGAGGGGAACAGAGGGAGGGGACAGAAAAGCTTTCAAGGTAATGAAATTCTGCCATAATTTAAAGGAAAAGACTTGTGGGGACAAGCTTGGGCCACAGTAAAAAAAAAGTAGATTAAATTGGATTTCTTTTTTCCCCTTTATTTTAAATTAGGCTTAAGTACATGTGGGGGGTAGTTTTTCTTTCTTTTTTCCCTAACAAAAGCATGATAACAGCATTAACGTCCAGAATGAAACGAATCATTTCCAAACCAATTAACCTTTGACAGAATGGATGAGTGGACAGGAATGAGAGTGGTGCATAAGGGAGGCGGAGAGGAGGTGGGAGGAATAGAAATAGCGCGGGCCGGGGAAGGAAAACGAGGTCTGGCTGGCAGGGACCTCGCCTCTTGGGGGTGACTGCTGACTGAGTGAATGCTATGAAGGAGTCCGATAGGGACCCCCGGTCGGTGATAAGGATGGGGGAGAGGGACCGGGAGGTTAGGTAGGTGTAGGCCCCTGGGGACAGGCTGAAGACTACTGAAGACACAGAGGACATCAGCACCCTCCCACTCACCCCCTCCTCCCTCCTCGTCCCTGTCCTGTCCATCCTGACTGATAGCCGAAGAGGTCTGCAGTTAACCCCACTTATTCTCTACGCCAGCTGGGAGCGCTCTCTCTCTCCCCCTCTTTCTCTCTCTCTCTCTCTCTGTCCTCCCTCCCTCTCTCACTGGCTCACGCACACACAGCTGCAGTGGGTCCATTTAGTTAATTAAAGGGTCCATTTTGAGCTGGAGCCCACTAGCAAATACGAGTGCCAATCAATAGATCTTTGGCTTATACTGTGGGAGGAGAGGGTGACAGCACTAGGGCTGCATTCAGGGACATGATTTGTAGCCTTGGCAGACAAGCCATGTCCCTCTCTGTCCATCCTCTGTCTCTGTCTCATTTGGCAGCCACCCCACTCCCTCCACAATCTCCTTCTCTCTCTCTCTCTCTCTCTCTCTCTCTCTCTCTCTCCTCACTGTGATGTCTATCAATCACTTTACTTTCTCTTTCTCTGCCCTACCCATCTACAGGTTTTTCCGCCTGCCTATAAGTCACGCACAGTCGCATGTTCCCCTATGAGTGACAATGTCTGTCTGTGTGTCTTTGTTTAGGTCACCATCTGCATGAGTTTGCTAGCTTTGTAGGGTCGTGGCAGGAGTTGGGGGGGGTGGAGTTGGGCACTGAGATCACTAGGGTATCTGAAGGGATTTGAGCTTAGATAACGGGAGAGGAAATAACCGATAGAAAGCGAAGGTCCCATGATGAAACACTGTACAGCATTCCAAAGACCGCAACGCAGACTGGGAGGCTCATTTTCCATGTTTGCAGCCATGTCCCAATGTGTCAGTATTAGTCCTGGTGTGCAGAGAGATGGTGTCGGGAAGCAGTCGGTCACAGCACTGGACTATGCAAACAAGCTGTATGGGAACCTCAGAGATAAGGTGAAAGATTCATTGTTGTTGGGAATGGGGATCATGACAACAGACGCACATTGCTGTAACTCATATATGTCATCCTTGGATTCTTTGTCTTGGACAATGCCCCTCCATTCCCATATACAGGGCTAAAGAAGCAAACAGTGTTTATATCGATTCACATTAGGAGTCCTCTTCTCTGCACTACAATGCCCCTCAGGGATACAAGCTTCCACAGTGATCCTCCATATTCTCAAAAGATCTATTTTTTGCTTTTGTCTTATACCACAACAAGGGTGGAAGACCCACTGGCTAAGCAACCATCATCAGCTTCACATGGTGTCTGTCTGCTATGAATAATGACTGAGGGCAGCAGGTGGTGCAACAGTTCAGGATCCGCAGACTAGCTCTCTCTGTTGGAGTCCTCCAGTCCTCCCGTCCCTCTGTTCCTCCGGTCACAACCAGCAGCATGCGAGTGGAGCAGCTTATTGTGCTCCAGCTTCCCAGCAGTCCTTCTCCAATTGTCTCCCTCCAGGGAGGTGCTGCACCCGGGCCTTGATGCTTGATCGCCGTTGTTATTTGAACGCCTTTTCCTTCTACCTCCTCCTGTTTCTCTTCTCATCTTTTCGTTTTCAATGAAAATGCCTGGTGCTTTTTCCACTTCTCTAATCTAAACTCCTTCCTTCTCTGGTCTCTCAGAGGAGGCCCAGGGGGCCTTGTTCATATTCTCTCCTCTTATTGTGTTTCATCTTCTTCCTTATGACACAGAACTATTCCCCCAGAGTATCCAGCTTTCAACCAGGGAGCTGGTGCGAACGCATGGTTAACCCCATTTTATTCTGTCTATTCATAGGTTCTCCTACAAAGCTCTGGTGCCCAGAGTAGATAAAAAAGCATTCATACAGAATAGAAGAGAAGGACTTTTTCGTCAAAAGAATGTGACATAGGAAAGGAGCACTACATTACTAAGCAACATAATGCAATATATTGTGCAGCTCATGAAACAATGGAAGAGCGCATGCACCAAGGGAGCTCTGTGAAACAGCTGTTGTGGGAGTGCTGCTGTACCTTGGACTTGTTATAGTAGCTGTTTTTACTTACTACAGCCTCTCTAATTTCTGAATGGAAACACAGGTGGCGACTACAGCATGCTAGGTTCCTTGTCAATCATTCATTTGTGGCTATATTAAAACACATTCAATTTAGAGAAGAAACAATAAAGTCACCTTGGTAACAAAGACTTTTGCCATAAAAATACAATCTGCCTTCCTCCATTCTGCGGGGCCATATACATATGACATTTCACTGCTAAATAAAAGACCAATTTACCAAGGGTATGAACTGACTCCAAAGCAAAATGATGTTCCCATGCCATCCATTATAGCTGTCAAAAGAGAGGGGTTGTCAACCATAAGGTATGACACATAAAAATGTAAATTAACAGGCTCCTCTTCATAGCTGTTTCTGCAATGACCTCATCTTTCTTTCACCCCACTCTTTACTCTTGATCTTTCTTTCTCTCTCTTTCACACCAAGCATACACTCCCACTGCGTTCCTCAAGCACATGCTCCCTCATCCCCGGTCACCCCAACCCCTTCATTTCTCCAGCCCTCCCTCCTCCCCAACTCTGGCTCGGTGCATAATTCAATCATCCCAAGGAGATGGATATCCGTCCCCTAGGAGCGCTTACGCTCTCCATTTCCTAAAGCGCTTGATCAGATTAATTGATTGTCCCCCCCCTCATCTATGCGCTCCTTGTGCCTGAGCCGACTGAGGCGGGTGGTGGTGGAAGGCGAGCAGGAATCAGGTTTGCATCGATATTTTTATAAAATGCCTATTCCTTTCTGACCTGGACAGACCCCGTAAAAGGACAAAGGGTAATAGATAAAGAACATGAGCCAGGAGAGGAGGAGGAGGAGTGTGGAGCGATGGAAGCCTGGGGGGGGGGATTCATAACGAGGACAAAACAACAACCTGGAGCATAATAGGAGAGACAAAGCAGAACAGGAGATATAGAGACAGGATGAAGTAGATAAGCAATCAATGCAATGAAATAGACAGGGGTGTTTCAGAGCTCTGGAGGTGTATGTGCATGCGTGAGTATCTGCAGGGTTGCAGAACACAGGGGTGGGGGCGAGTGGAGAGTTGAACCCAACCCCACAGGGAAGGCAGGAAGATCTCAACTCATCCATTATAACCGAGAGCCAAGCGGCTGCCATGTCTCCTGATTGCTGAGTCCCTGTGGAGCTCTCTCTCTCTCTCTCTCTCTCTCTCTCTCTCTCTCTCTCTCTCTGGCACTGGGGAGCACAGTAGATTACAGTGTTGTTCCAGGCCTTTGGCTTCTACGTTATGGTGGGGGCCAAAAACACACACGTGTGCACACACACGCACACATACACACACACATGCACATAGAAAGGGATAGAAACTCGCTCTCCTCTCTCTTATCTATCTTCCGCACATGTTCCCCATACGTGTAAAGCTTTTACCTGAGCGAGCCATTACAGCTGAGGCTTTTACCTCTGGAGAGCCAAATTACCTCTCGGATACAACCTTCCCTTTTTCAACTCGCCCTTGACATTTAGTTCACTTGCATTTCACCCGCACACATAGACATGAACATATACCACAAACACTCACACAGACACACCTATGCACAGTAAACACAGACGTTCACACAAACACACAAAAATAACCAGAGTTGCGTGTCCTTAGGCTCATAATTCTCTCATTTACACCTGTACACACTTAGCACCATCTATCTTAAGTGTTCCACAAATATGTATGCAGGATGGAACAGCTCCAGTCACACACAGGCCAGACAGGATCACAACGAAAAAACAGAGAGTAGGCCATGTTCTTTTTAGCTGTGAAGCAAATCAGACTTGGCAATAACAGGTGAAGCTTACTTTATGTCTTTTTATTGATGAATGAAGAGACTATAGAGATACGCAATCATTCATCCAGCAGCACTGGCAACAAAAATTCATTATCTATGCTTATTGCTCAACCAAATCAAACACATATAAGGAGATTGCTGCATGTACTGTTCCAAGAAACAGTACTGTATCCAAATATGAGATGTTTTTAAACCATAACACGCACTGAAGCTGATACTGGGAATAGGTCTCAAGAGTAAACCCAGGCTCCAATACCAAAATCCCCCCCCTTCCTCTAGTGCCACCCAAAAAGCTAAAGGAAACACAAGGACACATTTCCCCAGTAGGCTAGGACAAAATTGCTTTTCCACTAGCTTATTTGATCACAGGACAGCCTACAACCCAGTGCTAGCCTAACTGGGTGTGAGAGGGGGATTGTGAAATACGTGAGGCGGATGATTCATTGACAGCCCAGAACCACACGCTGCTGCTCCCTGCTGCTCGGAGGGGGGATGGCTGGACTAAGGGGAAAGAGAGAGAGAGAGAGAGAGAGAGAGAGAACTCTGTACACAAGAGCTGCTGATATTGATTGGACAGACTTGTTTGACTAAATATGCAGGTGTTTGTCTATTTCATGGTCAATTTGGGAGATGAGCCGCATTGGCTTTCTGCTGCTGCCGAGAGGCAAACATGTATAGACAGCATCTTCGTAGGGGGGGAAGCTGAACTCCTGACCTGAATACATATACTCATCAAGACACACACTTTCACTGATACCCGCAAACACACAAAGAACACAAATGCAAACATAAACACACACACAGATTATGCTTGAGTACTCAGCCCACAAACTAAATCAACAAACCATTTATTTTTCTTTCTCTCTCTCTGTTACTTTCCACAGACTTTTATTTTCTAGGAGGCCAAGCTCTTAGGCTGAGATTGATCCGGATCTGCCGTCTTGAACCTTTGCCCCAAGGGCAGCTCAGTGCAAACATGCAGCAGCCCCTCTCCACTCACTCCAATCATGGATACACTCTCTGCTACATTATCCCCCCCCCCCCCCCCACACACACACACACACTACTGGCTATCTCTGTGTAGACTGATTTAAAAGCACAGAGCCCCAAAAAAAACACCAATTATAACAGGAAATGGTTCTCTCCAACTAAGACAGAGACATGCTACTTCATAAGACAAAACTCTCCTCGGAGACGTGTTCTCAAAGTACTAACAGTCACTGTGGGAGAGCAATGAACTCATCTGTCGTGGAGAATTATAAAAATGACTAGCATGTGTATAGGTATGGGAAAAAAATCAATAAGCATAGCAACCGCATTAGATATGACAGCAACAATTTCATACACTACATCCCATTTGCTGAGTGCTTTTTCATGGCAGAGCACAAAAGGACTCCATTATTTTATCCAAAAGCAAAGATTCATTTGAACATTTTACATAAATAATTCATACAAAGAGAGATGCTTTCACAATGTTTTCACCTGGAGACAGACAGCTAACTAGCGAGAAAGCTCACTCGCCTGCCCACTCTCTCTTTCCCTCTTTGAAGAAGGGAAAGGGGAAGAAAAGGGCATATTTGCTTTGATTCATTTATCCTTGCTTACTATGTATAAATGTCATTAAGCGTGCTTGCACAGTGCTGGTGAAGTTATGGAGTAGCTGGCAGCATATTGGGAGCTGTAATAAAGCAACATGGTGATTTGAAGAATATATCCCACACACAATGTGTCAGTCAGGACCCTAATGTCTCCGTAGAGGCTTACATGTTGAAACACACACACACACACACATACACACACACACACACACACACACACGCAAATACATGTACAATTACTGTCTGAGTTTTGCTGAGACTGCCCTGAACGCATGTGGACTTGTGATCGATGGATTCTGTGATTGGTGTTGTGGGACAGGTAGAGTTTTCAAGTGAGCTAATCTACACTGCCTCCTACAGGATAACAGCTCACAGTGGACCAGTGATGATGTGAGAAACTGTCACCATTACCTTCTGAGCATCAGTGCTGATAATGATGATGATGAATGGTGTTTGCATTCAAGTCTTCAAAGTCTACCACTAGCGCTATGTGACAGCAAGGGTGGATTGGGTACGAAGACCAGCTCAGAGTTATATGTAAATGGGAAAGAATAATTCCTGAGTTTTTCCCTGCTAGATAAATTCTTAGGTAGCCTACTGTAACTGAGGGTTTTTTTTCTTTTCTTTTTAATTGGGTCCCAATAGCTTGGTATTTGCTCCTAAATGTTATTCAGTGTTCTTGAGAGTTTTCAACCCCTCGTTCTGACATAAAACGCACTGCATTGCCACCATTACCACCCAACCCTATTATTCAACACATAGAAAAACCCTAAGAATTAGACGTTACTATCACAGGCCAGTGCCCCCTACCTTCCATGCGATGCGGTTGCCCTTGGCGTCATGCTCCAGGGCCATTGGGAACTCTCCGCGCTCATAGAACTTGCGGAATGCTGTGGGTTTGGCTGGACGCTCCCGGAAAGCCCCTGCAGACGGCGGACCCACCACCTGGACAGAGACCAGCGAAGATAGACAGGAGATTGAATAAAGAAAGTCGAACAGAAAAGGTAAAAAAAGGGCATGAAGAAAAAAGAGAAAAATAAACTGTCGCTACTTATTTTCTCCTTTTTCTTCATTCCCCTTTTCTCCTGCTTCTTTCAACAGAGCGATTGAGAGAATTGTTTTATGAAATCAGAATTGACTGTGTTTTCCCTTACCAGAATAGAATCACTCCCAGTGCCTTCTTTTCTTAAAAGTAATTCAGGCAGACATATGTGCCTGCTCCTCTGCTCCTCTAAGGCAGGCAAAGCATAGATAGTGTGTGTGTGTGTGTGTGTGTGTGTGTGTGTGTGTGTGTGTGTGTGTGTG
>CABFOS010118835.1:0-21681 GCA_900660315.1 Diretmoides pauciradiatus
CTCTCTCTGAGAATGTGGGGGCCCCACTAGCATAAATTGTCAGCTGTTCCTGGGCGTACTCTCCACGGCTCCCTAAACTCTCATAAGCCTACATATGCAGCCACTGGTAGGACAAGGGTAACCCAAGTAGGCCCGTTGGTTATGGAAAAGAAAACGGAGGACCCCAAATAATGCTGCAGTCTTAAGCCACTGCATTTTTCAGCCACAAATACTTGGGCTAATGGTATTATGGAATTAACATCAACATACTTTCCCCCCTCTTTTTTTCATACTTCTTTTCTTTCTTTAAAAAAAGAAAGTTTCAGCACAACATTATTGGTATGAGGTATGGTCTTCATAATGCACCAGTAGTGTCTATTTCTCTTTAGTCCTGCTCCATTTCTGCAGTCAAGGACAACTCACTCAGAACCACGAGCTATACACAGGGTCACCGAGTTCACCTTGTGTCTGAACCTCAAACATCCACCCTATTCGCTATTATTATAATTATTATTATGTGGTGCATGGTTTAATCACATGTTGTGTAATTAGGATCATTATATTTCCAAATATCAAATTCTAGGCATCTTGAATAACATAGTAACCATATCACACAGTCCAGTAATCCATACTGGCTGTATCTGGAGGTTTCCAGTGGCAAAGGGTTAATATGACTGGAACCATTTTGCATTATTGACTTATTGTTACCAAGTAGCCTGTTGTGATCTACTGGCATAGGCTGCCACCTAGTGTTAGGGGTCGGTACTGCTGGCTTGGTGAAGCAACACATTTCCAGAGGACTAGAGGACTAGAAGGACTAGAAGGAGCCAACTCAAAGCCTTTGCAACGTTACTAGACCACAACCAGCTGACAAATCACACAGTGCTCCCTGAGGGGTATAAAGCACCAAGTGAACAACGAAACTAGAAAAGGCAATGCTGACTTTTGTAGTCGTGTCCTCCCCTCCACACAGGAGGCCCTGCTTCCTCTGTTTGGCTGGCTTGGTGAACGTTCTCGGGCATCATAGCAATACACCAGTAATGGGAGCCAAAATAATGTGATTCTTTATTGATATCTGTAGAAACACGTTTTTTGACTAGCCCTCCCACCACCAGGCGGTCCGAGCCCAGGGTCATCTGGAGAACACCCCTGATGCTGATCAAGGACACTTCAGTAGGGCAGATGCTTGCTAACACACCGGCTTGAATGTGTTTTTTTCTTTACTCACTGTAATCAGAAAGACCCGAAAGAAAGTATTGGATTTAAATTTGAATCACTTAATCCACCGCACAATAGGAGAGCCATGTCTTAATTTCAGAGTATCCTGGATAACACAGATCCCCCACTTCATAGTGTGCAGATTCAACACAGAAGCTGTTTCACTAACGGGTTTATACTTCCCAAAATATCTACAGTTCAATTGCTCATTTGTTCCGAGAGCGATGAAATTATGGAATGATCAAAACTGATTTTTGTCTGACCTGTCTGCACAGAATAGACATGGATGGTTTTGCATGTAGTGTATGTGCTGTTTGGTTTGTGTATGCCCTGTCTGTAATAAAGACATTTCCTAGAGTACTCTTCTTTACATTTTTGTCAAGGAATGCATGGAATTAATGATCAATTCTGCTCCATCAATTCCCCACACTCCCAAAGTCCATGATGGGCAGTTTGTTTACCTCTGGAGCAGTGGAGCAGACATCACTCTCAGCATGGGGGCACCACAGGGAACTGTACCGTCAACTTTCCTGTTCTCTACACCTCAGAAATCAGATTCAACTGGTACCTGCAGAAGCACTTGGATGACTCCTTTATTGTGGGATGACCTGTCATCCTCCACAGCAAGGAGGTGATGATGCAGCTGTACAAGAACCTGGGGGTGCATAACAACAGCAGGCTGGACTGGGCCGACAACACAGAGTCACTGAGGGGGCAGAGTAGACAGCTATTCTTGAGGAGGTGTAGTATCGATGTATGCAGCAGCAGACTATTCTTCATGTTCTATCAGTCTGTTGTGGCCAGTGCAATTATTTGCAGTCATGCAGTCACACAGCCATGATAAACAAACTGTCTGGCTCTGCTGTTGGGCTGAGCCTGGAGACAGTAGCTGAGGGGATAAGGATGAATTTGAACTCCATCTTAGATGACAAGTCCCACCCGCTCTTTAGTGCTGACAGCCCTCAGACTCTTGCCCATTCAAAACTGTGTTCTTACAGTGATCTTTGCAGAACATCGACTCTTAGGGAGAGTAGCAACGGTGTTGAATCCCATTTGTTCCACTTCACTGCCAGACTGTCAAAGTCCTCATAGATGCGTTTGCAGCCTCTTTCAGCCTTATGACACTTGACGTTTCTTTTTCTGAGCTCCACTGATTTTTTTTTTTGTGATGAGGGCATGTTTCACTTAAACAGATCTCCGTTGTGATGAGCAGAGCTCTGTTGGTAACAAAACTATGTATTTTTTTGTGATAGGGAGTGCAGGGCACCTTTTTTCACATCTGTATCTGAACTGTATCCTGGATTACTTTTTGTATTCCTGTAGAGATGATGCCTGTTAGGCAGTTACCTACCTCATCTGAATGTATTTGATGAAGTGTATAGTGTACACATCTAAACACTGTGCATACTGGATGTATGGTCCTCTGTATTAGGAATACAAGCTCATTTGTGGACATCCTGTATATAGGTCATTTGAGTATTTCTTCATATTCTCAGTTTCATCTAATTCATTATATGTTGCATATAATAAACGATGATGTTCTGATAATTTCCCCTGTAATCTTTCTGGTATTTTGTCATACATATTTTTAATTTGCCTCAGTAAATTCTGCTACTGCAGCTTTTTGGCACACATCTTAATGCTATAATCCATTGATTTTTGTACTTTCCTTAAAACATATTGACTACTAGTTGGATACGTCTATACCCCCCCCCCTCCAATAATAATTTGCTGTTATTATTGCTGTTTCCTATTATTTTCTGCTGTAATGGCTCAATTTCCTCTTCCTTAAAGTTTCATCCCGTTACATCATGATTACTGGTAAATGTCTTTAATTTTTCTTCTTTTTTGCATCTTCTCTTGTTGAACGCCGGAACTGTTTACTCGCTCTGGATGAGTCAATGAAAGAGGATGCAAAGAAATGATTCATGCCTAAAGCTCTTCCTCTTTCTGCCTTCTAGATCACAACCTCTCCAGACACAAGGTCTTATCTTCCTCCTGATTGGCTGAATGCAGTGCAGAAGTAAGGCACATTAGCAATCCATTCTCTTGTCACAGTGACTGCATTTGCAGCAGGAGACTACGTGGGCAGTAGAGATCAGGAAATAATAAAACAATTCTTTCTAAATAAATGACCAAGCGTGTATGAACAGCTGAAATAGATCTCAGTTACAGTGTACAACGCCCATGAAGGAATATGAAAATAAGGCAAGAACAAAAGGGATATAAAAGGCAAAAATTTAATCAATATTTTTTTTAATAGATAAGGAACAAAGCTCAATCATTTCTAAAATCAATTTCTGAAACATCTTAAATGTCTCTATGTGCATACATTGCATTTATTCAGTAGGAGGGGGGATTCTGAAATAGAACAAGGAGAAATCTTAGATTAAAGCAGGAGAAAAGCTCATTACTACTCAAGAAATTCATATTTAGAAATCGGACACGTTTCCCTTTTTAAAAAAATTGGCAGCCTTAGGAAAGACAGTGGACTGACCTGCAAATACACATGCAGTGGTGTCACCATAGTAACCCCAGTCAGATCCCCCCCCCCTTCCTCCTCGAGCCTAGGACTAAAGTGAGGCTAGCGGATCAATACATAAGAGAGAGTGCGACGAGGCAAGCCATACTTAATCTGAACACCAAAAAGGACAATGACTAGGAGACACCCACTGAAACACCCAAAAAGGACAGTCTCGCTCGTAAGACGGCCTCCAACTTCAAGTACTCCCTCCGACGCCACTTCAAGTATTCCCATCGTGGACTCCAACCTTCAATTCCATTACCATTTCTTAGGTTTACAACATAAGCTATCATATAAGTGCACTCAAGATTTAACTATACATAGAAAAATAATGATAGTAAGTAGTAGTAATAATTATCATCACAATCATTTTGCATTTAATTTATATACACACACAACTGTGATGTTTTATCACTTTACACTGTGGCATCACAGTTCCCCGCCCCCTGAGTGTAATGTTCAAGTTTAACCCCTGTAGCTACCAAAATGCAAACAGGAACCTTGGTTTGGTTATTTAAATAACATTAGCGGTCATTGATAAATACAATGAATAGAATCAGAGTAAGTACGCCTTCTCACAGAGCGTTGTGCTTGTGTGCGACGGATGCTTTGTATGTACAAGCTGCTGATCAACCACGTGCCTTTCTCTCTCTCTCTCTTTCTCTCTCTCTCTCTTTCTCTCTCTCTCTCCATCTGGCTTGACACCGACAGCCTTCACCCTGGAAAGAGAAACCTCCGTTAAGAAATGCTCAGACTCGGAAGCATCAACACTGACAGTGAACCCACGCGATCACAGTAGAGATCCTGACTAAAGCCTGTGATTGCGCATCCTCGTCATACCAACGTACACCGCTGCTCTCAACAGTTCCATGAAGAATGGTAGAGGTGCAAACCAAACACAAAGCATATCAGTTCAGTTTGGGCATCAGTCCCACCCACCTCAGTCTCCCTGCTTGAGCAGACCCCCCGGCCAGCGAACCTGCCTCAGGATGTGGCGGCAATGCAGCTCCGGCATTTGTACAACTTCTGGTCGTGTGTACGGATGTGGTTCCGTACGTTCTTCAGGCGAAAGAAGGTTTTACTGCAGAGCTGTACGGCGTAGAATCAAATAGTAAAAGGAGTGAAGATTTGAGTTGCACTGACGATATGGATGGCGTGTCGTAGTGCCTAGACTCAAGCACTCTGGGATCAACGGCCGTTCTGAGTTATCTGGTCTAGCCAGGATATCCAAATAACGACTTCTTCTTCAGGCAGCCGATCATTTAGTTTTTACGGTCATTTTTTATATCAAACTTTTGCCACGGCCGGCGGATGCCCGGTCCCCGGAAGAGGAAGTCGCTATCCATGGGTCGTTTTACAGTCCGATTGATTTGTTTAACGTATTTACTTGACAAACGCGATGTGTTAGCTTGCTTTCCGACAGGATATGGCAAAAGTTTGATGATGAAATGACCGTAAAAAATTAACACTAAATGATCGGTGGCCGGAAGAGGAAGTCGTTCTTTGGATCCGCTGGCTGGACCGGATAACCCAAAACTAGTGCCCATCAATCCCAGAGTCTACCATCGTTATCGATAATAGACTCTGGGTTCCAAGATTGAGACTCAAGTGGTTCCAGGTATGGTTTAGGGCTGGCATTGCTTACCGGACATGGCCAGTGCTTGCCCTCGATGTGCCTCAGGCGATGCATGATGAGAGTATAGCAGTCCCTGTAGGACGTGCGGCACAGCTGACAGTCATGGGCCGCCTTCGGGGCCTTGGGGGCCTGACTGCGAGGACCCCGAAGCTGCTTCAGCCTTACCTGACGGATCGATTTCAACAAGGCACACTTTCTGCTGCTCAGCGGGAGTTTACCTTGTTGCTGCACATACAAGACGACAGAGAGCCAATCAGAAGTCACTCAGAACATTTCACCTTACAACTGTGCATTGCTGATGTGTGGATGCTAACATAGAATTTAGTAAGAAACGTCAACATATCAGATATGTCTTATAGTCATAAGGAAAGTAAACAACCTAAAATGCTACGAAAAACAAATGACTAACGCCTTTACAGAATCTGTCCTCTCCTGTTCTGAAATAGCACGCTAGTGGAAACACTGTTCCAAAGAAAAACAGACATTTTGTTTATTATCTAGACCATCCTCTGCACAGCTAGAGGTGAGATTAGTCCCGCTAAGCCCTAAAAGAAGGTCAGGTAAGTAGTGCTTTCCTACAGTGTCTCTAGTGTGGATGGATTACAGCCACAGACACATGAATCACTCCCCGCCCTGCTAACTACCTTTGGCGTGGCCCGTGTGGTCCTTGACCCCGTAGATTTGGCCAGATGAAGAGTGCTTGACCGGGTGGTTGACCTGGGTTTCTGGACCCGCCTTTGGCTCACGCTCTTCTCCTCCTTCTCCCTCTTCACCCGAAGGAGGCTGGGTGGCCCTCCCCTGGCTCTCAGTGTCCTGTGCTGGGGCTCTTCGGCTCCAAATTTCCCCCCCTCCTGCGACACAGAGCGCGTCAAGCAGATGTCCACGGTCTCTTCCTCCCTCTTCACTCCCACCAAGGGCGCCCCTGTCGGCCGACAAAAGCTGAACAGGAAGCCTGGGTCCAGTAGTTTGATGGGGGGCTTGCTCTGGCGCTTGCCCAAGTCGGGCGAGGGAGGATTAGGGAAGGGCCCAGCCACTGGCAGGGGATCGGCTGGCTCCTCTTTAATGACCTTGTACAGAGGATGGTTGTAAATGGATGGTGGAGGTGTGGGGTCAGATATTGGGAGTCCTATGGATTCGTTATCCTGAACTCTCAGGCTCGTGTCCATGACCGGTGTCAGTCCTGGGGTCCCTGCTTTCCTTCCCTGCTCTCTGGGCTTCAACGTTGTCTTCTCAGTCGCCCTCGTGGCATTCCGCCTCAGCTTGGCCTTTGTCGCTGGTCGACTGCTGTTGTAGCGGAGGGCTTTGACCGTCTCTATGGTAACCTTATTTTTGGCCTGTGCCCTCAGTGGTACCCTGCGAGGTTGTGTGTGGCCACAGTGACTGTTCGATGGAAGAGGCGGACCTGAGATAGAGTACTCAGCTGGTTCTGCTTTGCTCCTCACCGGATTATTGGGGTTTCTGTAGCAAGGAGGCTGCTGGGAAGGAAGAGGGGCGCCATCAGCCCTCCTTGCGGAGCGTCGGAGTTCCCTCCCCCCAAAGGCAGGCCTAGGCACAGGCTGAAACACATCTGGTAACGCTCCTTTACTTCGCATGCTCCTGTCACTTGGAGGGATGTGTCGGGGGGCAGACCTCCGCCTCTTCACCCTCATCTCTTCAGTGCTGATTGGACTCACAGGCTCGGTCTTGATGACCCTGTTGAGGAAGCGAGTGTTAACAGGGTTACAGAGGGGCAGTGACAGTGGCAGAACCCCAAATGCCAGTGCTGGGGCTGGGGGGCGGGGTTTCCGCCGTTTGGTCAGCGAGTAGTTGTTGGCCTTAAGCTTCCTCAGGCGTTTCTTCTGTCTCCAGCCAATCAGATCTTCCGGTCTTGGGAGGAGGGCAGTCCTCTGTAGCCCCAGAACATTCATGAGCCTGTACTTCTCCTGTGCTCGTGCATAATCTTCTTCATCCTCTCCCACTTCCTCCACTTCCTGCTTTATTCTAACTGGGCTACCCACAGCAATGGGCCTCGGCCTGGAGATGCGCGGAGGCCGTGGAACAGAGTGAGACTTCCTGTATCGCCGAGGGCTCTCTGGTCTGGGCAACAGTTTCTGAACCTCCTGGGCAGCTCCAGGACTGGAGCGGAGAAGACGGGTGTGCGAGGGAGATGGGAGGGGACAATTACGCGACTGTGGTGTGGACGTAGCGTTTCGTGGGACTGCGGCCCTTTTGGAGGAGGGAGATTTGAAGTCCATGAGCTTCATCCTGTGTGTGGGACTGAGAGGGAGGCCGTTGTGGCCTTGAGGTTGCAGTCTGGGCGTTCCGCGCAATTCCCGCCTGGGACTGTTTGCCGCAGACTCGTCGGATGCATCCAGCATCAGAGAGAAACTGTCATTAAGACTGTCCTCTCCTGTTGAGGTCCTCTTCCTTTTCCTCTGTTGGTGGTGAGGCTCGTTTTTAGACCCAGCAATGGCTGATGGAAACCCCCTGCCAGGCTGCTCCGTCCTGGGGCGGCGAGAGGGCAGCTGCTCCTGCTCTTTCAGGAGGGCCGAGCAGGCTTCCACAGCAGGCCACATGCCCAGGTGGCGCGCCATGGCGATGACTTCAGGCAGGTCCTCTTGGCGCACACACAGAGTGGAGGAGTAGGAGAAATCCAGCAGGGGCAGCAGGCTCTCTTCACTGAAACCTGAGAGACAGGGAGCCTTTAATTAGATATGCTAAACTCTGGCCAATGAGTGAGTGAGATGAAAGAGCAGATGTAAACACAGGATCAGAGAGACGGTGGGGAGAGTGGGAGTAGAGCGTAAACAAGAGGGAGGAGACTAGGAAACTACCAACTGCTTTAATCAGAGGAACGTCTGCACCTATCAGACAACACACATCAAAGGCATAAGTAACGCGAAGAATAGTGACTATGCCGTGGCGTTAATCAAGGTAAGTTTGGCCTCTAGGCATCTGCCCCGCGTCCTACCTGTTAGGTCTACATCTGCATTCATGCTCGAGTCCATCTCTGTAAATATCTCCTGGAAGTACTCGCTGACGGCCGCTAGCACGGCTCTGTGGGCCGAGTAAGACCGCCCGTCCGTCTGCAGGGTGATGTCACAGAACAGCCCCGCCTCCCGCTGGCTCCTCAGCTTGCTCAACATGTCGTCGCTGTGTGATGTCATCGTCTTCGAGACACGCCCTCCGCCACCCTGGTGCTGAGTGACACACAGAGAGGAACATAATGTGTGAGAAGGCATCGTAGAAGACATTGATGTGGTAATTTGGCAATAAGTGAGACACCGAGTGTGAATTCAAACGTGTCAGGTGCAGAAAAAAGGGTTAAAAGCGGAGATGAGTTTAATATGAATATGAGGAAACAGCATCTCCAGTGCTGCTTGTCACAACAGCTGCTGTACAGCCAGACTCTGGTGTTACCTCTGCCCTCTTGCTGCTCTGCCCCAGGCACTCTGGACAACCCAAGACACAGTTTCGTATTTGGAAGTACATCCCTGTGGAGAGAACAATAACACCTACATCAGAATGAGACAAAGAAGGAGCCATGATTAACGGTCATTCATTCATGTCTGACATAGACTGTCTCCTAATCCAGTGGTTCTCAAATGGTCTGGCCTTGAGACCCACATTTTCCCATGGTCATTAACTCGGCGACCCACTTTTATATAATTCAAACCAAGAAAATGTATTCGTCATAACTTTTTAAAACAAAATAAACAAATATTTTCCTCCCTGCATTCAGAGCACATTAGTCTACAATAACAGACTGATCCTGATTAATACACTGATGAGTATGAACATCACAACTGCTGCTGATCCTGGTGAATATGAATACAATGATAATAACTGTGTCTACACACATGATATGATAATCTCTCTGAGTAGTCATACTAAACGGACTGTTTTCACTCAACAGGCATTACAGGAAGTGAGATAGTTGAGGATGCGCTTTTTGTTTTGACCACTCACTCCACGTCCCATTCAGAACAAGTCCCCGACCCACCAGTTGAGAAACACTGTCCTAATCTTTGCTTTCTCAATGAAATGAAAGTGAACACACTTCCTGACATGAGAGAATGAATAACCCCTGTGCTCAGAGAAAGAGATTAAACTAGTGGGAAATCACAACTAAGGTTTCAGAGACAATTCTACCTCCAGCCTGTATAGCAGCAGCCTATGGGCAACATGTTTAGTCTATGGGGGCAGATGCAAGGCAGGGAACGGTGCTCCTACCCTCCCACCAGTAGTTTTCTGCCACGCATTTGTAGGTCTCCTCCAGGGAGAGGTGGCGCAGGCCGGGCCGCCTCCGGTGGAAGGCGCAGATGGCCTCATGTCTCCGGCCCTCATCCAAAACCTCCCGGTAGTTGATGAAGCCTCTTTCTAGCTTCTTCCGGTAAATCAGCCCGTCGATCACCTCAAAGTGAGGCTTTGAGCGGTGCATCGGTCCACGCCCTTCCAAGGTGCTGGGTGAATCCGTCTCCCCGTCTCTGTGGGACCAGGGTTCGGACGGACAAAACGTCTCCGCGTTCCCGTAACGCGCGCTGTTGTATGTGCAGTCGCCGGCCATTTTAACAAGGCTTTGATTATCTACTGGAAACTTTATATACTGCCTCTTCCTCTCCCGTCGGCTGAAACGAGACAAAAAGTCAATTCTCTGGTGCGTCACGACAGAGAGCAGCCAAAAACTTCCCCCGGCCCGACATAAACTCCACGTGGGTACGATGACAGGAGCCGAGAGATCACTACCACATCTATTGATCAGCCCCGACAACCTGACCACTCTGTAGTGTTAGGGCTGATGTATGCCATTGACCCGCATCTGTCAGCGGGAGATCACCTCACTAACTACGCCTTATATGTATAGAACTGTGTTGTGTTAAGGAGGGATATCACCGGACTCAGGTGGGAGTCAGCAGCATCTCCTCGGACACATCAGTCCACAACATCTCTTCTCTAGCGACCAAAACAGTTGCTCAAAAATCACTCAAACGCAAATGTTTCTGCTGCGTTGTTGTTGTTTTTTGGTTGTAAAGCGTTTGTTGCCCCGCAGCTTTCAAGTTGCCAAGTACACATCCATACTAATGTTGACGGGTGTGTAGATGCTAAACACAGGAGATTATCGCGCCAATCCTCAGGCGTAACACCGCGAAGTGACACAAAGTCACCACAGTTTTAAAACGAGGAGAGACGGTCCTTCTTCCATCTAGTTCAGCGGTCGGGTGATGGCCTCCTCTTCCTCCTGCTCCTGCTCCTCTACCGGGGCTAAACGACGACGTTAACTTGAGATTTCTTTCCGCCAACTCGAGTCGGAAGCAACATGATGATGCAGCGATATCTGTTCAGCATCGCGACTTGTGAACGACCCGAAAGCGAGGTTGTCTCCCCGATCATCTCCCCCCAAAACTGTCGCGAATCACCGGCGGATCCCATCCAAAGCGAGCCGACAAGCTCCGGGTTGATGGGCGACCCGCTCCATGTCGCTCCCGTTTCCGTCAAACTCAGTCAGATGATCAAATAATCCAATTCTTTAAACTCGTAACCTTCTGTTTGCTACTAAATAACAGCCGAACAAGACGCCTCCTCCTCCCGCCTTCAGACAAAGGCCATTAGCGGACGCGTTAAAGAGCCCCGGCCACGCGAAATCTGATTGGCCGTTAGAACTGCCACTCATCCCCCATTCATCAAGGTAGGTTGTTCGCGCACGATGCCAGTAACTTGGTGCACAGTCAAGTTCACTAGTGAGAATGGGATAGTCAGTAGCTCTTTCCTCAATTCTGTGATTAGGAAACTATTCAGTGGATATTTTGTATTCAAGCCCCCACAATGACCTGAGACCAGAGTTAAATAACTAAAAATAACCAATTATTTCAGATATCGGGATTTTTTTAATTATAGCTATCAATATCATTTTAATATGCTTGTTTATTAAAATAGTGACAGACTGCATGGCATACACACCTCCCAGTCACTCAGCGAACTGCTTTCATAATGTCATTCAAACTCTACTGAATGTTAATATTATGCTCCATTTGTTACCATCACTGACGCGTCATGTACCTTATCATCCATTCTCTCCTGTTAATACATTAATGATACTTACCTGCAATACTATTATTATTTTTGAAACAAAATGAGGTTCTACACTATGCACTAGATGTAATTAAAATAGCATTAATCATTTAATCCAGATCACTTATGGATGTAGGTGCAATAATAATAATAATAGCTTTATTTATATAGCAAATGTTCTTTATTAGACAAATAGAAAGTGACACTCTTAAATGCTTGACAATAGGCTGTTGGCCCTCCTTGCATTTGGCAAATAAGAGGCGAGTCTGAATGTTACACCATTTGAAGCTTACACAAACCACTAAACCTGTACTTGACAATCATCGTTTGTGTCCTTCAGGTAGAGTAATTTTAGTTAGAGCAACGTTTTAGTTAGCACTTCTTATCAATGAAAAAAGGAGAAACCGCATTCCTTTTAAAAATGAGTATTTAAATGTTACCCAGATCACAACAAAACAAAAACAATTATGTAATTATCCATCTATGTATAACAATACAAACTGAATACATGGATAAAAGAAATAATTCAAACAGGGCAATGACTGCAAGGCAATTTCTTGTTTCATAGTAGCCGAGCACATAAAGTACAAACATACTACAATATCAACCAAAACATGTATGACATCCATAGAGAACCTCAGATGTGCTTTTTTACTGAAGCTGTTCAAGTACACCAGTCTCTGCTGTAAGTGTGTCACTGTTCACGGCAAATACTAAGGCTGGGTGACACTGGTCTTGGCTGGGGGGTCACTGGTCTTGGGCCGTTTGGACTCAGGAGGCTGGCACACCGGATCAGAGGGAGGAGATGGACGCTCTGGAGTAACACGAATGTAGGGATCAATGACAGAAGGGTTACACATGACAACAAAGTTATGTGCATAATATGTTTTCTGCTGCATCCAGCAGGACAGGGAATCTTGTGCTGAAAGGCTGATACTCATAGTTCAGTCAACATGAACTCATTAGTCAGCTGGCAAGCAACAAAAAGATGTTGTATTGGTTGAAAGTGTAAAAGCAAACATTTAGAGTGTAAATCTATCCAAATTAACAAACTATCTCAGAAACTGATCCGTATTAACTGCGTCAGAACTAGATTTGAAGCTACCTACCCAACATGCTAGCAACTTGTCACCTCGGCTGATACTGCATTATGCTCAATGAGTCTGGGGGCTTGCATGACAAACCAGATGACAAGCACAGTCATGCACATAGTCCTTGCCCAAAATATTTTTGGAATTGTATTTGACTAGCACAAGAGAAGGAAATTGCAAACACATACAAGAAAAACATGGTATGGAGCTTTGCTTATTTGTGTTGTGACTTCAGAAGAACAGTCTGGTGTTCTAAAGGCGGTAACACATTTCCAGATGCTGATTAATCCACATATTTATAAGCAATGTTGTATATCAAACCTTGAGTGTGATTAGCTTTAGGGTGCAGAGAAACCACTGTAATATATCTTTAAGTGTATATGTTGTAGTCAAGTTGTAAAATAGTACAATTGTTTAACAGTGTTTTTAAGCTCCAGTGGAATGCCACACAGAAAGGCAGACTTCTTGGCCACCTGTCTTACCTTTATCTGCCATGCTCGATATGTCACAGTGGAGGGGGGGGGGGTTGATACCTTAAACTAGCAATGTGCTATCTTTCATTACTGTATTAATCTATGTGAATATTAAGTAGCTGGATTTGTTGAAGAATACTGATACAATGATAGACCCATTTCCTTTTTCCTGGTTACAGGTACATGGATATCTCATCATAGCCTTGTATGGAAAAGCAATTAAACATTGCTGCACCACAAACATAGATGATCAAACACACACAAACACAGATAGATCACACTAGAACTCTGAGTGTGCAAGGGAACAAGAAGGAGTCTGAGTCAGTCAGCGGGAAGGGAAATGACGTCATCAAATACGATTTTTAACCATTGTACTTCTGTTTTGAGATATAAAATAATGGAACCATAAGAAAAAACAAGATTGCCCTTAGAGGTAAACTGACCGTGTTTGGCCTTGTCAGTGGAGGAGGGGGTGAAGAGCGGACTGGCAGCTGGAGATCGGGACACGACAGGAGTCAAAGACACTCGTCTGGAAACAAACGGAAAAGGCAGATCAACAACAGCAGCTTTAGGTATGAAGTCGATCTCACACTCACACCCCAATACACTAATTAACCAATAAAAAAAACTACAATATAAACCCACAATCAGCAAGGTTCACCAGTACTGACACACTGCATATGCCCCTCTAGTTTGTTCTTCTGGTTCAGTCATGGTCGACAGTGACAAGGCAGACATGTTTAGAGTCACAGACAGAACCATACCCAGGCCCGCCATTGTCTGTGAGCAGTGTCTCAAAGTGATCATTATTTAATAAATCAGTGGGGGGTCCCAACAAATCCCCCATACCAGACAGGGCTTTGTTCTCACTGCCAGTAATGAGCATGCGTAAACCAACAAAAACAGCTTGAGCTGATTACAGCTACTTGCACTACTCCTACATTTAGAGAATACAGAAATATTACACAAACTATTACAAAAAATCACACAAACTATTACAAATATTACACAAACTATTAAACAGGTATTTTCCCCATTTAAAAAAACATGCCTCACTACTCTTGAGTATGCCCCTCCCTCACCACCAGTATCTTTGCAAGATAATCAGCTTAGCTACTCTGGCAGTAGGTAGGTGGGTGCAGCATGTCCTGTGGAGACATACTTCCTCAGTCTGGCTCTGGCACAGTAAACACAATATTTGAATAGTAGTTCAGGGATTTACATAAATTACTATAGTACTCTTGTCTTAGAGAGTACACATGCCCCTGCACTCCTCCCACCACCACCTACATCTGAGTTTGTTTTAACACCCATAGTGAATTGGGAATTTAAGGAAGATCTTGCCAGTAGAGAAATTAAATATTAAGTTAAATATGAGGTTCAAACACAGGAAGCGGCTCTCAGCAGTAACTCAGGACTTTAGAGCAATGTGTGAACACTTGCTCACACAGATATGGATTGCAGCTACAAACCAAACAAACACCCACATGATTAAAAGCTGATATAATCCATGAATAACACTGCCACCGACTGCACACACACACTGGCAATATTCATAGATGCACACACACACACGCAGGCACACTCAAGGGACCTGATTTCCAACAATCAAAGCCCTCCTGTGCTCTTTAGGACTCAATAATATATTCCATGTGCCTCTTACTCTCACTCTCACAATCAGACATGAGAATGGCCTCTGTACTCACCTTGGGGTGGGCCCCTTAGGGGGGGTTGCCTTAGGAGTACTGGGTCCAAGAGTGTTATTGCTGTTGAGGACTTTAGGGGTGGAGGGAGTGAAGAGAGCAATGCATGGCTGTGTTTTGGAGGAGCTGGTAGGGGTAAGAGGGGCAATGTGTGGCTGGGGTGTGGAGGGAGTACTGGTGCTTCCAGACGTTGGGGTCTGGGGCGCTGAGGCTGTGGCTTTAGGGGTAGACGGCTTCCCCCAGCCCTCCAGGGTGTTGAGGGTGATCCTACGGGCCTGAGGTTTAGTCTTGGCGCTTGGGGTGTTCTTCTTGTCCCCTGGGGAGGTGAACGAGGACAAGGGGGTGGAGGGGGAATCTTTACCAAGACTGGTTTTGGATGTGGGAGTAAGGGCAGAGGTTGGAGTCTGGGGTAGAGGAGACGAGGTCCTCGCCGCTGAACTCTTTTTGCCCCTTTTCTCTGGGCCGGGGGTCGGGGTGATGACCTCCAGGGTGGGGGGCTCCTTCAGAGGTGTACCCAACTCCCCAGGAGAGAAGGATAGGAAGGAGCAGTAGCCATCTGTGGAAGACACGGCCAGGAAGGAACCATCGCGAGACCTAAACAGGACATGATATAATAGGAGCCAAACGTCAATGGCTGGAATGCTAATATAGCAATGAACAGGATGCAGAAAACCCCCAATACTAAATCTGTTGTGGTTGACAACTTCAAATTGACTGGTCTCCCAAAGGGTATAATGAGCAAAAAGTATAAAATATACTATTATTTATGTGTTATTATTCTGTGTTTTACTGCAAATAACTATACAAAGCATTTGGGGGAAATGAATTCAATTCATTAGTTCAGAACTTCCAATACATTTCAGTAGTACACCAAACATTTCATACCCCCAAATGATCATTATGCTAAATAGTGTGTAAAAAGGTGTTTAGATACGCAATAATTGACTATAGAAACATAGGACAATAGAAGATGGCTGTGCTGCTTTACCAGGTGAGGTCGCTGAGTGTGTGGTAATGGATGTTGGACACCAGGCCGAAGGGAAGGGTCTGCTGCGTGTCATACAAGAAGATGGAGTCCTCAGACGCCACGGCGAACACCATTCGGTACGGTAACTGGAATACATTGGGCAGAGGCTGGATAGAACCATCTGTGGGACAGACAGGGGGGATTAAGAAACCATTCGAGAAAAAAAATAAGATCAGCATTGCACAGTTAACAGATTGGGCAGTCATGCTTGAAACTTAACACCCAATTATTTAGCACCTGATTCTACTTACCTACTTGACTTAACTAGTGAAAAAAGAGATTCCCTTATTTCTGTATTCCCTGTAATTCCCTTTTAACTATTTTCATTTTACTACATGTGCAATTTCCTCTAAAAAGAACAACACATGACATTGTAATGTAAATATAGATCCAGATTTCAGTACAAAGGCCAATCTGGAACCCAGAGGCTCAATCGGTCGACCGTCCGAGCCTCTGGGAGCTACGGCCACTAGTTTTGGGTTATCCGGTCTAGCCAGGATATCCGGATAACAACTTCCTCTTCCGGGCACCGGTCATTTAATTTTGCCATATCCTGTCGGCGAGCAAGCTAACGCCGTCGCGTCTGTCAAGCAAATACCTTAAACAAAGCAACCGGACTATAAAATCACCGGTGGATAACAACTTCCTCTTCCGGGGCGCTGGTCGTCTGCCGGTCGTTTTAGAGTCTGATTGCTTTGTTTAACGTATTTGCTTGACAAACGTGATGTGTTAGCTTGCTTGCAGGATATGACAAAAGTTTGATATAAAAAACTACTGTAAAAACTAATAACTAACAACTAAATGACCGGTGGCCGGAAGAGGAAGTCGTTCTTCGGATCCGCTGGCTAGACCGGATAACCCAGACACAGTGGGAGTTGCCCCCAGAGTCTACTATTGTTATCCATAGTAGACTCTGGGGGAATGCATGGTAAAAACTCAAAATTTCTACAATTGCACAAGGGGTTCATGAACTTTCAATCATGACCATGTGTCCTTGCCTTCTCCCTTCTTGGTCCTCAATTCAAAGTAGACAGGGCAGCAGCGCACAGCCAGGGTCGCTTTACCCGGACAAGGCAAGTGGGCTATGGGCCTAAAATACAGAGAGGTGGAGATTTGCATGTTGATTACCAGTGTTACTACACCCAGCATAGTTACTGAATAATGTGTCACTGCCATAGTTCATAGTAATAGTCACCTCTTGAGGCTCTTCCTGGAGAAGATATAGGTAGTATTTGTGATGTTTTCTCCTGCCTCCACACATCCCGCTGATGAAAGAAAAAGAAAAGGGAACAGGAAGAGCAGGATGAAACTTGTTATGGCTTCTACTCAGAGGACATTACAACACAGACATTACTTCCCCAGACGGAGCCTAGTTAAAAGCTACAGTTTGAGCATGTGGGACTGTGTGTGTACCTGGAGCGAGCAGGAAGGATCCATCTGGTGTGAAGGTAAGGCGTCTAAAGAATGACCTCATACTGTCATCGTGGAACATCCTATAGTGCTTGACCTGCAGAGATACACATAGATACAGTACCGCGCTGAGTGTGTGTATGTAATGTATGTCAGTGTCCTTCAGGGGTCAATCAAGTCTCACAAAAGACATGCCTAATACTGACCTCTCCCTCTCCGGGTGACCCAGAGCTCATCTTGCTGACACAGTAGGCCTTCTTCCTGGTGTGAGTGGTGTACACCCGCATCACTCTGTCAGAGGGAAAAGAAACCCACTGAATTCCAATGTCAATGACTTCAGTGATTGGCCCCAGCCAAGCAATAACAAATATGTCTCATCATTATACTAGAGAAAGACAGTCTGAAACAGGATGCCCAAGTAGGGCTGTTGCAATAACCAATATTAGAATATTGACAAGGCAACCGCGGTGGATGGCAAGCAACCGCCCCAACCGCTATGTTCATGTTTTTTTTCTTTTTTTCATGAGGCCTCTCACACTCTCTCGTGCTCTCTCGCACACAAGCAGTTGGGAGTGAGAGCTCTCTTTTTCTTTGAGGATCTTTATTCAACACGGTATTTAACTTCCGGGTTCTCCGACGTGACACTGTCATGTTTGATATACTGTAATAACATTCACTGTATATACGTTCACGGTGTGTACGTTTTGCACTTATTTTCGTTCTCCGCTTCTTGACATTATGTTGCGCTCCCCAACTAGTTCGGGGTGTAACAATGATCTATATGCGCTGCGCATATATGGGCACAATGAAGCTGGAGAGAAGTTAAATGAGCCAGATCTATAACCAAACGATTTGGCCTGAGCCGGCCCGAAATGACTCAATGTGTCGGACTTGCAGACCTCTAAAATTAAAATCAGGATAAATGGAGTAATTTGCTAAAATAAAATCAAAAATGGCGGTAATACCGCATATCGCACTAGTGAGCCACCCTACATCACCACAGGGGAAACTCCTTCACTGTGACAGCCCTATGCCCAAGTCTGTGTTTTACTACCTGTCACAGCTGAGAGTGGCAATATACTGCCCCAGAGGATCCCAGGTCACCCCCTGCACATAGCTCTTATGGTCATTGAAGATACACAGCTTCTGACCTGAACACAAAATAATAATTAACATATTAATAAGTATATAACTTAACTTTGATATACAACATCACATATTTTACAGTGCGCTGTGCCTTAGCATTACTGAAATACTTGCCAAACATATTTATCACATTAGAGAAAATACTGAACATGTGTACACATATGATGCTCAAACCTTTGGTGATGTCCCACATGATAGCAGTGTTGTCCACAGACCCAGACACCATGAAATTTCCATTGCGGGTCCAAGAGATGTCATAAACATCCTCTATGTGTCCCCTAAAAACAAGACATTTCTCATTTTAATAGTAATCCCAAAGAAATCTATTTGTTTAAGTATTATTCACATTACAATACCCTAAATACCAAGGTACTGCATCAGAGTCCTGAGCAGCCTTGAAGTTCCGGTGCTGAACAATTCAAAGAAACACGCTGCACAAACAGACAATAGTTAGATGTAGCACACAGCTACAGCAGGAACCTGAAGAAAATTCTTTGGATTTTCAGCATTGTGCTCAACTTCGTGTCTAAGGCTACGGACTCATTTTGATGTTGACCTTGGTAGTGAACAAAATGTAATTTGTGAAAAGTAATTTCTTTCATAATATTTATAGCTAGAGTACGAAAGGCAGGGAGCTGTAAATATAAAGCTGGATTTATAGAGTCAACATGTGCTTTGAGTAAGTCGCCAACATTCAAGGCAAAGTAATGGGGTTTTCCTGTGATTCTGTATATGACAATTGTCTCACTTGACCTCTCTCAATATTTGAAAGTGCTGTACCAGCACAAGGAGAAATGTCTGGCATAAGCCATAATCAGGGTGGATCAAAGACAAACAAAACAGGAAGGGAGTTTAACCCTTTACCAGTACCCCGAGGCAGTACTAAAAATGAAGAGGGTAAGTTAGCTTGTTTTTGTGTTATCTGTTGCACCAGAAACAGAGAGAACTGAGGGCAGGCAAAAGTTGGAGCAAGTATATGTAGTGAAGGGATGGAGAGGAAAAAATAAAAATAAAAATCAGCAGGAGTTGGAAACACAACAGCTTTGGAAAGGAGGGCAAAATGGTCATAACAACATCAGAGTTCCTGTGATTTACACTGATAAATGGTAAAATGGTAAATGGACTGTATAGCGCTTTTCTAGTCTTCTAGAGACCACTGAAAGCACTTTTAAAATTCATACACTTCACACTTTACCCATTCACTCTCACATTCACACACCGACGGCGGTGGCAACCATGCAAGGCACCAACCTGCTCGTCGGGAGCAGTGAGGGGTTCAGTGTCTTGCTCAAGTACACTTCGACACGCTACCCGGAGGAGCCTCGAACCGGGAACCCTCCGATTCCCAGACGACTGCTCTACCAACTGAGCTATTGCCGCCACGAGATTGGTGGCAATGCAACTGATGACCTACCTTGAAACCAATAATTATTTGCACCCACTACAATTTGGTTTTAAAATGAAATTCTCTACAGAGAGTGCAAATTGTCACCTTCTGGAAAAAAATCTAATCATGTATGGATGAGGGGAACTTGGTGGGGGGTCTTCTTGGATTTAAAAAAATTGACACAGTAAATCATAGCATACTCGTATCTAAACTTTCTAATTACAATTTTTCAGAAACAACCCTGGCATGGTTTGAATCATATCTTCTGAACTGTGAACAATGTGTTATCATTAACAACAAAAAATCTTCTTTTTTAAAAGACCAAAACAGGAATCCCACAGGGATCAGTGCTAGGACCGATACTCTTTTGCCTGTACATAAACAACCTCCCTGAATCATGTCAAGGGACATGTCTTCAAATGTACGCAGATGACGCCGTCATATATGCTTATGGAAGAACAGCTACCACAATCTCAGTCCACTTGTCAAGACATCTGGAGGCAACAGCCCTTTGGCTTGAGAACTCGTGCTTAACATTAAAAAAAAACTGTCCATTTGCTTTTCTTCTGGAAGACGGCCCACACCAACTGTTTTAGACATTGTGATTAACAATCAGCCAATTATTCAAGTTTCTGAGGTCAATTATCTAAGTCTAATGTCGGACCCTCAGTTGAAATTTGATAAACATGTAAAGAAAATCAGCAGAACTGTCAAATTCAACTTGCACACATTTAGACTAATCAGGGACTGCCTAACGTTTGATGCAGCCAAAATATTTATGCACTCAATGATCTTCTCTCACTTTAGTAGAGCACTAATAATGTAATGTATGTATGTGTAATGTAATGTGTAATGAATAATAAATAATAAATGAATAATAATGAATAAAGATAATTTTGCAAGTCCAGCATGTTTACTGACTGTAATCATACCCAATCACTGTAATCATACCCAATTTATGCAATTCCATTAATGTTTAGTGTGCAGAAATTGTCAAATGCACCATTTTACAATAGGTGAAAATTACATACAGTATTTGTACTGCATGCAGAAGAGTGCATGGATCTTGCCCAAAACTGCTTGAGATTAGGATCAATTTAGCATGTCTGTACAGGGGAGGCTTGTAGGTACCCATATAACCCATTTCCATGAACATATATTGAGTTAACAGGTCAAGGGAACATTTGGAAAATGGTGATGCCAGTTTTTACCTCACCAAAATGTTGTCTCGCTTTGAATCAGTAGGTATTTCCACCAAGGTACCATGAAAAGCTTGGTCTCAGTGGAAACATGAGGTTGTCTAGAATCAAATGGTATGTGTATCTTTGGGCTCGCTCAAAAACTGAGCGAGCTACACTCTGAAAGACAGAGTCACGAGCACTCCTGCCAGCAATCTCGCAGGTCTCATAAAACACAGAAAAAAAACACATTTTGGACAGGTTTTGTTCTTGGGATCATCAAAATCTTTATTTGACAGGTCATAGGGATGCCAAAAATCCAGGTTAGAAAAATATATCAGGGGAGTGCTCGTGGACCCCTCCTAAGTGCTCTACTACTTCAGCTACTGTGTTAAGCCCAATTCATACTCAACACGGAACGTACGCAGACCGGACTCCGCTTTGGTCGCGCAGACCAAAAGCGTACCAAAAGCATACATCCTCCGTGTGTACGTGTCCGTGCGAAGAATGATTTTTGTAACCGCACGGACCTAGCGTACCTCGCGTTCGCGTACCGGCCATATCACATGAGTGGAAAATGTTGCCTAGTGCATGCGTTAAGCCCAATTAGTACGACTGAACTATGAAAAGCAAACGACCGCGGGCTGTCTGTCCGTGGTCCGTTGGTGCAGCATATGTATCGACTATGTGAGCGCCTTTACATCATGGTCGCAGGCTAGTACATCAGTGATTAAAAGTTTTGGGAAAGAGGCCAGTAAGATCGCACCACTGTCCTGTCCTGGGAGACCTGAACATGCTCAGTTTTGACAATTACATTGCATTCTCAAATGCCAATCTTCACTACAAGTGTCTGCATGGCCA
>CABFOS010118841.1:0-19894 GCA_900660315.1 Diretmoides pauciradiatus
GGTAGGTGTGTGTAGGTAGGTAGGTAGGTTTGTTGGTAGGTAGGTAGGTAGGTAGGTGTGTAGGTAGGTAGGTAGGTGTCTACGCACTTGATGCACTTATCGAAAGGCCCCTGATTATACTTCTTCACACTGATGCACTTACCTTACTTTTCACTAACTTGACTCTTCCTCTTTTTGTCCCTGGTATGGGAATGTGATGCGCTTATCTCACTAACTATTGGCACTTCCACCATAATACATACAAAAAAAAGTTTCCTGTTGACTCTTTTGTTCTAGTGGACTCAAGCTGGCCTCATGGCTCTTGCCCTTGTTGTTGTCCTCTAATTGTATTCTTGCTTGTGCTTTATGATCCCTAATGTACGTCGCTTTGGATAAAAGCGTCTGCTAAATAACATTGTAACATTGTATAATTATATTTATTATTTTTATTATATATATAATGTTTTACATGTTTTGATATATAATAAAAATGTTTTAGAACAGTCCTTATTTAGAACAATAGTATATCAAATGTAAAGGTGTATCACCTCTAATTCCCTATGAATACTTTTTATTTGGCTTTAAAAAAAGTAAAAAAAATCATCCAATAATATTCATCCAAGACTCATCAAAATCCAAAAGTACAGGATTTCCCATTAATGAGGTAATTTATGTGCAAAAAAACCAACTCAAATTAAACTCACCACATTATCCAGCAGTGAAAGAAGCCTGTCTAAAGCCTCACACATCCTCCAATTCCAACCAAGCCATGGCACCGTCTTAAGGAGCAGTTGTAAATCTCTAAAGCGTGAGGATTGACAGAAGGAAGTTACAGTTAGATACTTGATAAACAAGACACGTTTTGTGTGATAAAATGTTCAAATTAATTTGGCCAGTTTTCCTGAACTACAGGGAAACTAAATACATCCTCAGGTTTTTCACTAGTTGCCTTGTATTGCCTTTGCTCCTCTAATGTTAGACAGTAGACACATGCTGCCTTACTACTTGCCTACTTATACCTGACAGTACAACAACATAACCTTATACGGCTTTCACGCAAGAACCGTAGATTAGACGTCATTGGAAACCATTTACTTCTTGTAATTTCAGGCTGATCTTAGCTAGTTTATATTATTGTTATTGTCTGTCCATCTGTCTATCTGTCCAACTGTCTGTCTCTCTGCCTGTCTGTCCATCGGTGCCACATCAGTGTAACAAGTTTACTGCTGTTTGGGCAGCATGGGGTTCATTTTTCCCATTGCTAGTGAAATCCTGTACAGTACGTGACCTACCTGCCAGCAGTCTGCTTGCCAGGTGCTGTTGCTTGGCTCTCTATCATATTTCACCCTCATGCATATGTGACAGGTAGAGAGCACAGGTAGATCCCTGCCTTGTTTTATGTTTTTGGTTTCAAAAGGTAACTGTTGTGTTAAAGGTACTGTGTAGTAGGGCATTTGGTTTGAAGGCAAAACAGCAATGGGCTGAAGTGGGCCACCACGTGGAGCAACGGCTGCAGAATAAAGGAGTCCATGCCTGCATCACCCAGTCGTTCCGGTGCGACTGTCTGTTTTGTATTACAGCCATGGAAGAAGAATTTCAGGCTCTCCGGGACGAGCTTAGGCAGTTGAGCGCCTTTTGCAGGAACAAGCAGAATCCCAAGTAGCCAGCAGCACAGCCATGCCTAGGCCAGTAATCAAGATCAGAGGATGGGACTGGTAATGTTTTAAGGCCCCTGTCTCTCAAGCACCGGCCCTGTGGCAACAAGCACTACAGCACTGCCATCAAGCCAAAATTCAGGGAACTCCTGGTTTCTCTGGTTCTGTCCGGGTACGAGGAGGTAGGGTGTCCCGTATCCCTGGTGGTACCACAAAACTAGTAGCTGCTAGCTGCTATCAACATCATTTTTGGCTCTGATATTGTTGCATTCTTTGATGTTCCCCAGTCAGGTCGACCTGCAGGTCTACTAGCCTTCCCAGCTGTAGTCAGTCATGCATGGGACTGCCTACATTCCTCTGGTCAGTGTAGGGTGCTGCAATGTAATTCTCTATCCACGCACTATTGTGGGCACTCTTACTCAGGCGCATATGGTGAGTTTACCTAAGGGTATCACTGAGACCCAAGCTGAGGTTGTAGCCACCCTGTCCTCTCAGACGGTCACCAACTCTGTACAGGAAAATATAGACTCTGTTGATTTCTGCCCATGATGGTGGTTTGGGCTGTACAAACCTTTTCTCTCATCTCATCTCTCATCCCTTTGTTAGACGACATACCAGTCCGTCATAGACACATGCGTATTCCCCCATCAGAATATGATGCAGTCCGGGCCCATATCAACCAGTTGTTGGAGACACAGGTGATTTTGAAGTTTTTTTGAAGTTTGAAGTTTGATTCGTCAAAGTAGTAGCCCTTATGCCTCTTCCATCGTTTTGGTGCGGAAGAAAGATGGTAGCCTGTGAATGTGTGTAGACTACCATCAGTTAAACAGTAAAACACGAAAGGATGCATTCCCACTCCACCGACTGAAGAGCCACTGGACATGCTGTGTGGCGCTCGCTGGTTTTCCACCCTGGACTTGGCCAGAGGCTATAATCAGGTACCGTCCAACGTTCGTCCAACAACTCTGTAGCCTGTATGGAGTCGAGAGAACCCATACCATCTTTGTGGTAACGGCCAATGCAAACGTTTTAACCGTACATGTAAGATGGGCTATGAATTCCCGAGTGCCTGTGTCTAACCTGTGTCTCTGTTGTTTTTAGGCCCTGGGATGGTAATTCCATTATCAGGAAGACGATGCAGAATCCGGGGGTTGATTGTGACAGGTAGAGAGCACAGGTAGATCCCTGCCTTGTTTGTGCAACCTCACATAGGATAATTAGGAAAGTCAATGGGGTAATTGTCAGCCAATGGGTTTCATTAGATATTGTACACCTGAGTTTCATTTCCTCCTCATCACAGGGAGTGTCTAAAAGGCGATCAGTGTGGAGCAAGCCGGTTTGTTGTGCTCTCGTGCTGTATTCCCATGCGCCCTAAGGTAAGCCTATATGCTATAAAGAGTGGTGCTGATAGCAAATAGGTTTATAAATATTTCACCAAGTAGTTGGATTCTTATGGCTCCCCATTATTAGATTGGGACCAAGGAACCAAGGTAACCTGTGTTCTTTTTTGTTGTAATGGTTTAATGCTGACTGACTAATACTTATCCTCAAATAGGGGAGATCCAGCAAAGCCAAGTCCTGGCATCGCATCCCAGGGGAGTGTAGGATTCCTGTGACTTTTGTTACAAAGTGGTGTTTGATGTGCCCAGAGGTATTTTCTTTTTGTTTAAGTTTGGTTCATTTTGTAGTGGTCTGAAATCCAGACTACGGTAACTATTATTTGTATTTCTTTTTGTAGGTAACTGCCCCTGCTGTTGCCTTGGTTATATTTGTGGTTTAGTTTCACATTATGCCATACTGAAGAAGCACACTGCGAAACGTCTGTGATGGCTAAATAAAACCACCTGAAACGGAGTTTGCTGACCTGGACCTTCCTTCCTTTCTTATGTACATTTTTGAGGTTACAGCACCCGATTTCCTAGTGACTACGGTGAGTGCGTTTGACACTTTTTAGTTTCACCTTTTACCTTAAGCGATTGACGTTGTCCGGCATTGCCAGTTGTGTGGCGATAGTGTGGAGCTACCTCCTGTCTGGTCTAGGAATACCTTTTGAATTTGTTGCTTTGTGTACTTTTTCATTTTGACATGACAAACCAGCTGTAGCTAACTGCCCTTCGTGGACCCTGAGGAGAGTGCGGCCGTCTTGACGGGGACTGGCAGTGTAGGGGGGCCCTTCCCTTAATCACTTGCATGCTATAGAGATAAATTGACACTAAACACCTTTTGCAGTGTGTGTGACCTGGACACAAACACGTGTGGTACGTCATTGGCTGTGTCCTGTTAACAAGTCTTCCCTTGTCATTGGCCTCCTCCCTCAACTCTCCACTCCCCTTGGAAAGGCAAATCCTCATTTATATAAGAAATTCTCTATTTTTGTACTTTACTCATTTTGATATAACCGTCTTAATAAAAGACATAATATTTTTAGATTGTAGTTACAAATAAAGTTACAACAATTTTCCCATAGCAGCTTCTGGCGTCTCTCATACACAGGTTAACATAACTGAACTTTTTTGAAACGCTTGAAACCACGTCTCTGTGTCATTACAAATTTACCTGTGTGCATTTCATGGAAAATGAGCATTGCATACAGTATTTCCAGGGGTGTAATTCCCTAGGTGGCATAGTCGGTAATTCATCAGTATCAGTATTCAGTATCAAAGCCCCCAGTAAGTCTGGTCACACATAGGATTTGCTGATCATATGCCATTTTCCTGCAGCATGCTCACCTCTCTGCCCTCACTCTGTCCTTGTTTGAAAGTCAGTGGAGGGTAGGATTGAAGAGAGGATAAAGAGTGATTAATACCAATATTTTTAGACAGAAATCATCAATAATATTTTAGTCTTACAATTTGACCATTTCATGCAAAAAATAAATAAATATAAAATTCACTGTTTCCTTCATAATTGTATCTTTAGCAGAGTGGGAAAGCCTCTGAACCAGCATCCAGAGCATCATGGGACATAAACACTCTCCACTGCAGCAAATACTAGAAATACTGAATTTCTTCCAGGTGGGTTAGTGACCCACCACACTTCAAATGTAGGGGAATATCTCTGATACATCGCTGCCTTTAAAGAAGAATTAATCCCCCCCCCCAAAAAAAGACTGAACAACCACATGAATAGATAAAATGTGTAAAGAAAATTTCAAAGCAGGACTGTAGGGAGAGGGCTCCATCATATCTATATTTAAAAAGGCCAATATAGACCTGATATATCAGTCTAACTCTAAAGTATTTAATCTGCTTCTTGTAGTTTTCAGGCTGATATTTAAGGGCCTTATAAGAATGTAAGCCACCATTGCACAGCACATACAATACATATTATACAATAATTCTCTGGCCCTGAACTCATTTCTTGTTAGCTTATAAAATATTTCTGCTTTAAACACTTGTGTTGATTCCTGGCACGGTCTCTGGTTCCACGCCTCAGTCCTGATGTATTGGTATGGGCAGGAATTAGATACCCTGGCGTCGGTGTCACAAAGGTGCTGAAAAGCTTGGTGGTTGCTGCCATGTGGCTGGGGACCGACAGACAGGTATTCAACTCTAAACAGTGGGTATCTTATCTATAATGGAACAACCCTTTGTTGCCATGGCATGGGTGCATGGGTTGCTGCCTGTTGAGAATAGACCGCCTATGAATCTTTAAGGCAGCAAAAGTGATGGAGTCCTGTTTTCTAACACAATATGTGTCAAAATAAACGCGTAATGGAAGTTAGTCAGCAAACACTGTCAAACTCAATGCCCACATTTCTGTCTGCAACACTGAATAGCAGGAATCTTTTGTGCCTTATTTTGAAATTGTATTTAACTGCATTCGTCTGTGAAACGTTTGGATAAAATAGTGATTAAACAGTATTTCTTTTGTTGCGTTCTGGCCTTGTTCATCTCCGCCACCCCTGTTGAACTGGATTACTCTCTTTGATCAAACATGAATAATGAATGAGGGCAAGCTGCTAAACCTCCTTCACTATCTCTTGTCCCCATCGCCTGCACCGGACATGACTGCTCCACCCAGGAACCCCATTATGTCACCTGGCAATCCGCTCACATTTCAGACGTGATAATATAGACATTTTCTGTCACTCTATATATACAGTATATCCTATTTTTAGGTCAGTCAGCACAGTGAGTACATGACTGCACTACAATTCCACAAGACACGTGCATTTCTGAGGACCGCTGCTACAGTGTACTCCAAGTCCTCTTTTGAACTCAATTAATTAGACACATGCACGCACACACACACACACACATACACACACGCATGCACAACCAGTCATCTATATTGTGTTTTTGTAGGAACACGAGCTACAGTGCACGCAGGGAGGAGCACGAGGCAAGAATCCTTCTCCTCTTCAACAGATCAATAAATAAGCACCATGAACACTAACAGCATGCATTCACAGCAGGGTGCCGCATTCTCCACATATGGAGATGCTGCCATCCTTATGCTGCTGAGCTGATTACTGTTTTGCCATTTTAAACTGAATTGCTTATAAAGCCCATTTGAATGTTCACATTTCAACCAATTCATTCTCCTCTGACATATTCTCAAAAATGGTCTTACTTATCTGCCATCTTAATAATACCAATTTGTGAATGTTTCTTTGCCATCTGACAGCAAACACTTCGTAATTATTATTTACAACATAATCAACATAAATGACCTAAGACAAAGGGAAAGGAAGACCAAAGCTGCTAGGTTTAAAATGCAGCATGGGGGAATTAATGATTTCCCATGCTCTGTGCACAATCTCGGAGCTGGAAGTAAGATATGAAGAGGGGAACAGGCCCTGGGACTGAGATGTTGATAAAATATTAACTTGCACAGGATATTTTAAGCCTCTGACATTCTTTCCCCGGTTGGCATGTTGGAAAAAGGTTTCCAAGCAGCATCACAGTCTTACAAGATGTGTATGTAGGCGGCACCTATCAGGGATGGGTTTTCACCAAAGTCAAGTGATCAAGATAAAAGCAATGATCTGTACAAGAAGTTTTAGGTGACGGAGAATTAAGAGAAAATGTTTTTTCAAGAATCCTTTTGAATCAAGTCTTAGCTATGTCTTGGTCATCTCACTGGGATTGTCAAATGAAATCCAATTTAATGGGTGTTTGTGTCTAAACTAATATATTTCAATGAAAATAACATTTGTTATCTTTCCCAGGGTTGACTGACTGGGTACACGTGGTCTTTTTCGGCAGTCCATGCATCCATAACTGGGAGCCGCCCCAGAGTATTCCAGGGATTTTTCCTTGTTGTCCTTTCCATCACAAGCTTGCTACTCTTCAGACTAACCCTCTGACCTTCAGGTTAATTCTGCTCTGAGCTATCACACATGACCTTATTTGATTTGGATTCAGTCAGGATTGCCGAAACCACTTACGTTAATCAGATTTAAACTACTTAGCAATCGCTCCACACCTCCAGTCAGAAATCCATACATAGTACACAAACATCAAATTACACTTGCTAGTGGAGCCTATTGGATCCTGCAGCCTTGTACATAATCACTGTGTTCCCTGTGGTGACCTCTCACTCTTGTTTATTCTTCCCACATTATGTAAAAGAGGATTTTCTAGAGTATCCATATCGGTTTCGCCTGTCATATTACCTCATGACGCCTGGTTTTGTGTGTGCTCACGAGCCCCAGAGCATCTGTCTATCGGCTCTGTGGTCTGACAGGTTCACAGTCCTCTGTGAGATGGGCTGCATGGCTGGCTGAGCTTAACCAAACCCATTTATCACCCCCAGAGGTAAATGGTGTTTGTGTGCGTGTGCGTGCCCACTCAATGGGGCCATTACACCGTGTGAGTGTATTGATCCTCCATATGATTCTGGACGGAGCTGTGGCGGACATATGTTCTATTGTGTTTGGAAACCCAATGCCATTGTTACCTGCCTTGCCACTAGACACCCAACCCAATAGTTGTAGAGAATGGTAATGCATCAACAGTGAGTATTTATCCAAAATAATATATTTGATTTTTTTTAGATTTCCCCCCCAAACAGTTCAGTTCAGCCTCCTGTCATAGTGATATGAATGGGTTAGTTATCCACACAGCAAAAGGGAAACAAGCAAGAATCATTTCTACAGCAACACCCCTAGAGGGCAGTATTGGTTCCAGGTATGAGGTTAGGTCAAAACTGATCACATCCTTTCCATCCTCACTTCAACCCAAAACACCATTACACTGTTCCACTGTTATGCTAAGCTAAACAGAGAAACAACAATTTAAAAGGAAGACTCAAAACAACAGCTTTTAAGGAGAGGATTAGGCTGGAAACAGACCATTGATTGATTATCAGGGTGGGGGTAAATAAGTGTAATGTTGAATCTCCATAATAGTGGGGTGTGGTCCTGTGCCAGGGCAGCCCTGTTGGATTAAAAGTCCCACAGCGCTTGTCTCCTAATTACAGTAAGCCTACCGCATGTCTGTGTGATTGCTCAACGGTGCTCCTATGGGGATGGTACCATGTCTGACAAACCACACACACACACACACACACACACTCACACACACACACACACACATACTCCTCCCTGACAAAAACACTGTTGCGGTGGCCACCTGCCCCCTGCCTGTGTTCCCATAGCCTGTGTCCCTGGGGAGGCCATCGGGCTGGTTCAGCTCACCCTGGTGCGCCATTCTGTCATGCCTCTTCCTACTTGCCCTGGTTTCAGCAGAGCGAGCTGCAGAGAGCTGCACTGCATCGCTGGGTCAAAGCAAGACTAATGACTACAGGAGAGATGTAGCTACAGTAGTGAGGCCCCGAGTGCCCCCGATATCAATGCAGAACTGTAGTTAAACCACAAATATACTATTTCTGTGTTATTTCTGTTTCCAGGAGTAGACGTCACAGTTGATCATTGACCATCAATGTCAATTAAGGTTAAATGAGACCCATTCAAACACAAAGTGATACTGACACAAACCCAGATGCAGTTGGTTGGAGCAAACACTGGTTTCTCGAAAAATTGCACTACTGAGCAGAATTTATGGGCCTGAAAAAACACCAACCCCCTCAATTTCCCCCAAAAGCTGTGAATGTATGGCTCTTCTTTTCAATTGTCAGAGGGGGGTGTTGGGATGTACAGTAGTGTCAGAGAAAGTTCAGTGTGAAGAATATCTTTAAGCATAAAGCCTTCCTCCTCCTCTGCCTTCTCCTTCTCCCCTCCTCCTTCCCTCCTCCTCTGCTCACACTCATACTGCTATCTCTCTCTCTTTCTCTCTCTCTCCAACACAAAGGCTATTAATAGAACACGCTGCTCTCTCTTGAAACTGCAGGGAGCATATACCGTGCACTTAAAGGAGGAAGAAGCTGAAGATGCCAGGATGCATTTGAAAATGTCCTCCACACTGCCCATGGCTACAAAGACAAAGACTGTCCTAAGAATAACAACAAAGAAGCCTTTGATCGATTCATGGCATTTTGGATAAGCACAGACACTCAGGAGCTAAAATTACCCTTCAAATCATTGATAGACTATATACCTTCCGAACAGTAAAGCCATGTGAGTGAAAAAGCTCGATAAACATTTGCTAAACATCTCTTATATTCAGTCATCACCCTGAGGACTGTGTATTTGGATGGCCCCTATATATCTGATGTCAATAAAGATAAATTATTTTTAACCACAATGGAGTCGTCAGGATTAAGGACACAATAAACACAATAAACACAACATTGATTGAATTATTATTGGCTTCATTATTGATATCATTTGGAAGGATTATATGCATTTTAACTTGATGTTGTTTTTTTCATCTAGTCCATAGATTGTCCTTTTGGTCTTGTAAAGTGCAGTTTAATACTACTTTTTAAATCCAGACTTCACATACAGTATATAGTACATGTTTTTTGTTCCATAATCCATTATTATGTATATTATTTCCCTCACATTTCATTTCATAGAAAGAAAATCCATTTTCCAATGTACCAAAGTTGATAGATGTTTTCAGGCCTCCGTGAGATGGGGAAGATTGGGGTGATGTGAGCAACTGTACATATTGTTTCAGTGGATGGCACACAATCAGACCCTTGGGTCAAACAAAAAAAACTCAAACACACACATGCATACAGATTGCATATTGATCAACTTGTTATGAGGCAACCTCTCTATGGAAAATGGAAAATATACAACTTTCTGAGGTTCTTTGTAGAGCTCACAATGCAATTCAGACAAATCTCATGTGTGTAAAGGTCATATTCACATTCAACTAACGTGTGAGTGTGTGTGTGTTTACCATACAGCACAAATTATCCTACTTTTGCATATTCAAGTGTGTTACTTTTACTTCCAGGTTCATTTGAAATGTACCGCCAGTTCTCAGTATGGCAAACATGTAACTGGTGCCAATCACAAAACTCTATCACGTAAACCCTCTCTTTCACAAACTACTATCTGCATAGATTCTCAATGTATTCACCGTTGGGCACTCTTCTCATGGTGTGGATTTGCTGGTGGGTCCCTCAACAATATTTCTTAGAGGCAATACACAATATTTAAATTTAAATTTCACTTGTTTGTTTTCCTTGAACAAAACATTTTACATAGTAAATCTGCAAGCACAGAATAAGAATGACTCTACTTGTGCTTGTGCTTGGAGGAGAAATTGTTGATATTCAACTACAACCGTGTGTATTCCAATATGAATTGCTACAGTAAATTTGGCTGAGATGATGTGACCAATTCCAAAAATAACATATAAACATGCTCTCTGTTGATGTGCATCATGAATATCTGGAATAGAAATAAATAAATAAAATAAAATACAATGCACTTGCACTTGCATGCATAAAATAAATGTTATGTGAGCATTTTTTCATGCAGGTGGTTGTGCATTGTTGCATAAATGCAGCTGTACAACCAGGCTAAGACACTGACATTCGAAACACACATGCGCGCGCACACACACACACACGTGCACACGCACGCACACATGCACAGACACACACACATGCACACACGTTCACGCACACATGCACACACAATGTAAACTACCACATAGTTGTGCATCAACATACCCACATGAACTCTCAATTGATGATCAGTAACATCTTGGTTGGACAGTGTGGAGATCGAGTGTTTGTGGTGCCATAATAGTTAATAAAATGTCTATCAAAGGAACATCTCTACATTTATATTCTCCACACAAAAATCCTCCATCAACGAATTATGGAAATATTGTTTAACAAGTTCATCCAGACTCTCTCCAGCCCCAAGTTACTGATCATTTCAACTTTCTCAGTCCAACTCTTTTTGGGAAAACAGTGAATAGAATGACCTCAGTTCATTTACTAGAATTCTCCATTATTGTTTCAAGACACATGAGAGCAAACATGATTTGGACAGAGAGACAACTTCAGAAGCCTCATTTTAGGCAGTCAAATGAGGCATCCTGAGCACATAATGGCAGCAATGGTGTAACATATTTTTCTACTGCAGGTTAAAGTTTGTCTGCAGAATTAAATCCTAAGACTCAAGATGTACATCCTGTATTAAACAATATGTACCCATGAAGGAAACATGACAGAATTCATTTAGACATTTTTTTTGCTACAGACCTTCTCCTAATCCATCACCTTTCTAATTTAGTTAAGACTATGCAAAGATGGAGAAAGGCAAGAGATTTGGGAGTAAGGTCAGAGGACACCTAGGTTAGCCAATATCTGCTACACCGTTGCTAATTATCACTTTCCATATTGGCATTACTGCCTTTGAACCTTGGCAGTGTTGAGCGCATGGTGAAATCTCTGCTGGACACTAGCCTGGAATGAGGCCCTGAATCACATGCATTGCCAACTTTTTAACAATGCTCTGACATCTCCAGGGCCTGGCCTCAATGACTTCTCAAGGATAGCCAGTGTGAGATTTTATTCTCGCCAATAAAACTCCTTTCAGGAACAGCGGGTTGGGCAAAATGCCACGTGGTTGTACCTTGTGATTGTTCAAGATTCTGAAATTGGTTAGGGGAGGATACAATTTTGACAGTGCCCTCTATTTTGACAATTACTTCACAGAAGGCTGTTTCAAATCGAGTGAAGCAGATTGTAAATCCAGGATGAGTGTCAGGTTTGCTGGGAAACGGACTAATATATGTGAAGGAACCGGTCCTATAATGGCTAAGAGGGTGTCTTTGGCACTCTGCCTGGACAGGTTCTGAAATAGGGCTACAAGAACAGTGCTCAGAATAAATGTCAGTTTCATAAAAAAACATGGCAATGACCTGCGTACTGTGTAAAGACTCTCCCTTTCTCTTATATGTTAAAGATTGCTTTTTTTAAATTCTCAGATAAAAGTATATGTGTATTGTATACAGTATATATATAATGAAATAAATATATATCTATTTTATTATAATTATTGTAGTTTTTTGTCTCAGAGGCTTCTTCTTTGAGCTTAAATGCATGCTTCTAGGAATGTTTTGAGGTCATGCAACACTAGGAGAGTAGTGTAACCCCATCTTGTAAAAAGGTAGTTAAGGGGAAGCATATTTCTATACATGAGTCTTTAAAAGTTGCCATTTTGATTGTGAAAAAGACAGCAGTCTATTACATCTGCAACTGGGATTACTGTTAAAAACTACGAGTTACGCATTTGCCTGAAATCGTAGCTCAGCTGCAATACTTCTACAGCAACCTGGCACAGTTTTAATGGCAATAACTTCTACATGGAGTGTTGAGTTAACATTAAATTTCTAGACATAGTACACCTCATCTTCCTGTTAAGTGCAGGATTGACCATATAGTTGTCCTCTAACATATGCGTTACTCTTCTTCTAACAACTATCTGCAGGCACCCTTCTAAACGTGTGTTGGACTTGAGATTGTAAAGAGGGCAGTGTACAGACAATATACAGTACAGTCGTGTGCAGAAGCAAATGGGAGCTGTGAAATGTGAAATTTCTCTTTCAGATAAGAATGTCATGCAATTATCTATTGACTACATTTACTACAGTACCTACCTAACTACAGTATCAGTTAAGTCACAATTACCTACCGATCTATATGAATAAGTACGTGTGAAATCGTGTAAAAACGAATGGAACAGGAAGAAACATTCAAGTTGTCCTCAAAGCTCTGCAGTAAGACCAGTTTAGGGTGAATGGAGGGGGGAAGCTTGCATTGCAGTACATGAACCATGTAAGACCAAAGCAGTGAAAAGTCAAGGCCATTCTCAGTCATACATCAGATACTGATGTCTACTGGGAAAAAAGGTGTCGAACCATAAGCTTAGCGCTGATGGCTGTCATTCATCCTTGAAATAACTTAGAGCACTTTACCGCCAATCTCATCACAAGCCACCCACAGGCCATAGCATCGGAGTGTGCTTACTTTATGCTCACATATCCTTTTCTCTAAGTCGTTTACCACATAACAGTTTTGTCTCATTGGCTCCAGGAAGCAGCATATGTAGCACGCAAATGGGGCTCTTAAGAAGCGCATGGCAGAGCAGTGTGCCATAGGGAATGAGGGATCAAGGGATAGGGGGACTAAAGCAGGGTTTGTGTTGTTGTTTTTCTGAAGCAAAATCATCTATTTCTAATTCTATTTTCATCTATGTTCTCCCTTTTCTTTTCTTTTCTTTTGGTGAGCTACAGTAGGCTACTGTTGTGGGCAGGAGATTTTTAGGTATTGTTTTTTTTAACAGCCACACATACAAAGCCAACTCCATGCAGAGATCTAAATGCAAAATTTGAAACTTCACATAGTTTGACATTTATGTTGTCAGGAGTTTTAAGGACAAGGTGTGAGGAGTGAAGACAGGACGCGTGTGCATATGGTCTTTGTCTTTTTGTTTCTCTGACTCTCATCACTTAAAATGACGAGAACGTCCTGAATTGTATTGCCTTGATATTCCAGCACATGTGAGGTGGGAGGCTGTATACCTGTCCCATCGACATTAACTGATGACTACACGTCTGTGAGCATTTTGGTGATGTTGACATAGTTTGTGTTGGCCAGTGTGCAGTTGGCTGTCTTAAGGTTCTCCTCCTGAAGGTCCTCATTGCTGTTGTTCACAGCCTCCTGGATCTCCATATAGTCTGACTTACTGATGGTAGAGCCGCTCCTGCTCTTCTTCAGTTCCTCAGCGGAGTCAGCTTTGGGCACGTTGACCTGCAGGTACTGGGCTTGTTCTTCACCTTCCGTCTCACGGTGGTAGAAATAATTGAAGTTGGAGACGATGACAGGCACAGGCAGGGCGATGGTCAGCACACCTGCGATGGCGCAGAGTGAGCCCACAATCTTGCCACCAATGGTCGTTGGGACCATATCACCGTAGCCAACTGTTGTCATGGACACCACAGCCCACCAGAACGCATCTGGGATGCTTTCAAACTGTGACTCGGGCTCATCTGCTTCAGCAAAGAAGACAGCGCTGGAGAAAAGGATGACCCCGATGAAGAGGAAGAAAATGAGAAGGCCGAGCTCCCTCATGCTGGCTTTCAGCGTCTGGCCCAGGATCTGAAGCCCCTTGGAGTGACGCGAGAGCTTGAAAATTCTAAAGACTCGTACTAAACGGATGACTCTGAGAATGGCTAAGGACATGGCTTGCTGACCCGCTTGGCCATCCTCTGGTTTATCCGCTAGCTCTGTGCCAAGAGTGATAAAGTAGGGGATGATAGCAACAATATCAATACTGTTCATTATATTACTAAAAAAACCTGCTTTGCTAGGGCAGGCAAAGAAGCGCACTAGAAATTCAAAAGAGAACCATATAATGCAAAGTGTCTCCAGGATGAAGAAGGGGTCGGTGAAGTAGGTGGATGTATAACTGATAATAGTGGTGTTGGTCTCGGGTGAAAACACTTCCGAGTGAACCTTGTACATTTCATCGTCATCATTGCGGAAAATGGGAAGGGTCTCCAAGCAGAAACTGACTATAGATATCAAGATGACCATGACAGAGATTATGGCAATAATCCTAGCAGGACCTGAGCTCTCTGGGTACTCAAACAGCAGCCACACCTGTCTCTGAAACTCATTATCAGGAAGAGGCCTCTCCTCCTCCTTGATAAAACCCTCATCTTCTCTGAACATCTCAATGGCCTCATCCCCAAGCTCATAGAAACGGATCTCCTCGGAGAAAATGTCAAGGGTGACATTGACCGGCCTCCTTAGCCGGCCCCCAGATTGGTAGTAGTACAATATGGCGTCAAAGCTGAGTCTGTTCCTGTCAAAGAAGTACTCATTCCTCAGCGGATCGAAGTACCGCATCCTCTTTTTGGGGTCCCCCAGTAAAGTCTCTGGGAACTGGGAGAGGGTTTTGAGTTGTGTTTCAAAGCGCAGCCCCGAGATGTTGATAACCACCCTCTCACAGCACTCGTGGTCAGCCTCCGGGTCATATTCCTGCGGGTTCCCCGGGTGTGCGGCCGCCTCGTCCGAGGGGTCGCCTGTAGCAACAGTCATTCTGCAGGGGGAGGAGGCCTGCACTGTTCAGCGGGTTTGGGTCCTGCAGCCTGGAGAACTGCAGGTAGGGGCCAGGAAAGGGAGGGGGCTCAACACTGTAAAGACCTGACGGCCACAGGATGTCACCTAGGATCTGGCTGCATGTAGGACAGACAAAACAAAACATATAGGGTCAGGTGCATCTCAGACATATTTGAGATGAAATACTGCAATGGTGCCATTAAATCTAAAGTTGTCAGTAATTTGCCTAAGCATGGTAAAGAGGAAACATTATGAAACAACAGAGATAAATATTAAGCCCCCCTCAATTTAATATGATTTGACACGAATTATGTAAAGTGATGTTATACTGTTGTGATGAAGCAATCTTGAGGCTTACATGATTGCTCCTGACTGGGTAAACTGAATATGGAAATAAATCAATCTTTCATATCAATTAGCTCAATGCAGGTAAACATAGGAGGTAAGTAACATATAAACATACAGTAGCTCATGAATTAGGACACTGATCTGCTGCAATGGACAGTATCCATTGAAATGAACCTGTCCACCTTCTGCAGTGAAGCCATGCATGAATATGGCAATGCAGCAGGCACCAAATTCATACAGACAGCATCCTGTCTAGAATGTCACAGAAAACCACTGCAGTCAAAAATACAAATCTAAGAAATGCATTGTGTGCAAATACACACTAAATACCACATATGAATCTCTTCAGTTTAGTTTTGTTAGAGTATTTTTGTCTCAAATGGTCTCTGAAATATTCAAAAACATCTATACATTATTTATCCATAGAAGAAAATAGGTTTCAAGAGAAAAGCTGTATCTCTTGTCTACATATGGATATATATACATCCACGAAACAAACAAGAAAAGACTAACAAGCAACTGCAGGCTTATTGAGAGGATCCTCATCACGTTTTCGACTGGAGTGCAAATCAACACATTAACTAGCCTACATAATGCTACTACTTAAAAAGACATTTCATCGAAATCAAAGCTGATAGGTAAATGCCAGCTATATGATACCATACATACCTGCAGGCATCCTGTTCATATCTGGATGTTAGTTGATGTTACTGGACGCTGATATCAGGAAGGTGAAGCCAGCAGCTGCGACAATAAACTCTCTTGCCTTTAAGGTAAAACGTAAATAAATAAAAAATAACAAATAAAAAGGAAGAATGTCCATTTGGGGGCAGCTGATCACATCTACCTGATGTTGTCTGCAGCAGCAGCATCCTCACCGTGCACCGGGTACTACAGTAGCCGATATGCGGGTGTGTCCTCGCTTTCCCCCTCCCCGGCTCCTCTCCTCCAGGCAGGTTGTCGTGGGATGGCGATTGACAAAAGGGGAGGGAGGGGGAGATCGAGGAGGTGCTGGTGCTATCCCCTAATAACCAATGGTGCTGGGCTCAGCAGAATGGTCTGCCTCCACTATCCCGCACGACATGACTGTGTCGGGCTGCAGACAACCGCAAAGGTATAACCGTCCTGAGGAGGTGTTCACGGACAACGTCTGCAAAGTAAAAAGGAAAGGAGAGTGGAAAAAAGAAAATAATCTGAGACTATAAGTGGTAATAAGCATATCTGTCAGGGTGTTTAGAGATATTCTAGGTAATTATCACAGCTATTTGCGGGAATAGTCATATACGTCATCCAAACCAATAACAACTTTTTAATTCCAATAAGGCATTAACCTGCCGCTCTGAGAATGTCATCCTATTTTCATATTTTCGTCCCATTATTTCATTCCATCTACATACACCTGCAGCGTAATGCAATGTATCTAGTAAAGTCCAAGCCTCAAGTGCAGACAAGCGGAGTCAAGTGCGCCCCACCGTTTAGTGCAGACAGCCTGAGTCCCGCAGTCTCCTAACAGCGCTACAGCGGCTTCAAACACTGACTTGAACCGACACGGCATGAAAGAATCTCCTAGCCCACATTATGCAATTTCACGGTGTCAGACTCCCCGAAACAAGTGGTCTCGGTGTCAGATCGCCAGAGGTGAGACACGGGTTGACATGTCTATCATCACCAGCAGGCACCGGGCTGGTCCAACCTGCAGTCGGGCATTGCTATGCATACAAAGAGGCGTGGTGGCTGGTGATGGAGAAGGCAGCCCGCACTGTACCACTCCTTACCTTAACTGCAGTGTGGGCAATTTAAAGGGGTACACATCTTCAATAGAAAACTCAAAATAGAAAACAGCCTAATTCTGACAGCAACATACTGTTTACCAGAAACTGTATGTGGGATTATGGTGAAATTACATTGTTAATGGGGGGGGGGGTATAGTATACTGCAAATTCAATAAAATACAGCACTATACTGCATTTTAGTAAATGGAATTATAACAGTAATAAGCTGTAAATTAAGGTTACAGTAAGCAAACTGTAGAAAAATGGTAATGCACTGGCAACTCTGCCACCAGTACTCTACTGTAAGATCAAGAAAATACAGCAATGTACTGTAATTGAGTACATGGTATTATTACAGTAACATACTCTAAAGTAGAGCACTGTAAAATTAACAGTAAAATACTGGTGACCCTTCTGCCAGTATTTTACTGTTGGTGATCTTTTACACCAGGGGTTCTCAAACGTATTACTCAAAGGTCCGCATCTGATTTTTTATTACAGGTCAGAGGTCCACATTGATCAGGGGATAGGATCTCTGTGAATGATCCAGATACTAGTGATGTGAGGTTCAGGGTTTTTTAATACCCGACATGTTATGAGAGACAATCCACCCCCCCCCACCCGCAAAGATATTAATCAACCATCCCAGCCCCACCCACAAACCACCAACTTTATGCATTATAGTTAGAGATGGGGATCATTCATTTTTATTGATATTGATCCATTATCGAGACTCCTTAACGATCCGAGTCTTTATCTGTACCATTATTGGTACTTTTCTCTTATTTGGTCCAAACAACTGTATTTATTCAAGTTTCTCACCAAAAGCTACAATTTCCAAGCTTAACATTACACTTGAACACATCATAATGACGTTTTATTTACCTTCACCTAATACTCATTTTACTGACCAGACCTTGAACACATCATAATGTAACCTTATGGCACCTGGTTTAAATAGCTAACTAGCTTTACGTTTACACTTCATAACGTATTGTATTGATAACATGCGGTCTGGGCTGGGTCCTGGTCTGGGCTGGGTCCTGATGGACTTGCCGTTTTGGTCCGGATGCGGACCGAGGTCCGGACTTTGAGAAGCCCTGTTTTACAGTGTGTGATTACAGTGAACTGGTTGCAATTATAATCCACAAATCTTCACCTTCACCTTCACCTCACTTCACCTACAGTAACATTAATATTAATATCTTAAATCTAAGCTCTCAAGGAAAAATAAATCAAATATCTTGGACTGTGGATGCAGATTTTTCTGTCTAATCTATCTGTCCTAGAAAAACAAACGGTGTGAAGGTTTCCTGCATCCGTTGGTCCAGAGAAACAATGCGAGGAGGGAAGTGGCACTGGGGAGAGGGGGCGATGTGTCTGGAAACCAGCACTTGAGATTAGATGCATGGCCATTGTTACTGGACTCTCACTTTACAACCCGGGACAGTCTGAGCAGCTCTGTGTCCTCGCCACGGTGCTCGGACAGACCGGCCGCAAAAAAGATTTTCTGGCAAGACGGTCCTGGCAGCATGCCGAGGTTGTGGCCTTGACAATGTACAAAGGATGTACAGAGAACGATTTAATGAAAAGGAGGAGACAGCATGGGAAATTCACCTTTTGTCCACCAGTCACAAAATGTCAATATTTTACTATCCAACTAGATTTCTTTAAAATTCAACACCAGCTTCACATAATGACTGGTTACCTGCCAGAGACTGGTACGGTCGACACGTTTACCTGGTGGGAATAGTTGAGTTGTGTTGGCACAATATGGTCCGACTTTCCTGACACGCAAACTTTGACATTTTAACCAAGAATTTACTGACAAATTAATAGAGACCATAAATTATAATTACACTGTTATTGTATTTCTAATATATGCATGTCGGATGGAACACATAAAGGTATTGTATATATTAGATTTTATAGAAGTGTACAGGTTTTTATGAACTATGAAAGAAACTACCACGTCTGTATGTTCTACATCAGTTGGAGCATATGAATCATAATACACTGTAATCTGTATGTACACTTTGTCCAAAACAGGATTTTTTGGGGGGTGGTTTGTTTAATAAATAATGTTAATACATACAACATTTTAACCACAATCCTAATAGATCAATACAATTGAACCATCAATTGTGGACTGTTCATAAAGATGCATCTTGGGCCAGATAATCATGATAATAGTTTGGTGTGATTAATTTATATATTTATAAACTAACTAATTAACTAACCAACTAACTAACTAACTGACTGACTAACTAAATAACTGACTAACTAACTAACTATCTGACTAACTAACTGACTAACTAACTAACTATCTGACTAACTAACTAACTAACTATCTGACTAACTAAATAACTAACTAACTAACTAACTAACTAACTAACTAACTAACTATCTGACTAACTAACTAACTAACTAACTAACTAACTAACTAACTAACTGACTAACTAACTAACTAACTAACTAACTAACTAACTAACTAACTGACTTAATAACTGACTGACTAACTTAATAACTGACTGACTAACTAACTAACTAACTAACTGACTAACTTTCTGACTATCTGACTAACTAACTAACTAACTAACTAACTAACTAACTAACTAACTAACTATCTGACTATCTGACTAACTCACTATCTGACTAACTGACTGACTACTTAACTAACTGACTAACTATCTGACT
>CABFOS010118845.1:0-10120 GCA_900660315.1 Diretmoides pauciradiatus
AGGCCTGGAGATAGACTCTACTCTGTTGGAAGGCCTGGAGATAGACTCTACTCTGTTGGAAGGCCTGGAGATAGCCTCTACTCTGTTGGAAGGCCAGGAGATAGACTCTACTCTGTTGGAAGGCCTGGAGATAGACTCTACTCTGTTGGAAGGCCTGGAGATAGACTCTACTCTGTTGGAAGGCCTGGAGATAGACTCTACTCTGTTGGAAGGCCTGGAGATAGACTCTACTCTGTTGGAAGGCCTGGAGATAGACTCTACTCTGTTGGAAGGCCTGGAGATAGCCTCTACTCTGTTGAAAGGCCTGGAGATAGACTCTACTCTGTTGGAAGGCCTGGAGATAGACTCGACTCTGTTGGAAGGCCTGGAGATAGACTCGACTCTGTTGGAAGGCCTGGAGATAGACTCAACTCTGTTGGAAGGCCTGGAGATAGACTCTACTCTGTTGGAAGGCCAGGGAGAAGAGATGGGTCTTGAGCAGGGACTTAAATGTCTCCAGGCTCTGGGCTGACCTAACGTGAAGGGGGAGGCTATTCCAGAGTTTGGGGGCTGCTATAGCAAAGGCTCTGTCCCCTCTGGTCTTGAGCCAAGATCTGGGTACATCCAGCAGTAGCTTGCTACAGTAACGGGCTGAATGAAGAGGTGCATTCCATTCCTTCGATACTTGAATGACCTGCATGCCTTGTCCTTGTGAATGGATGAATACTGGGCATTGTGTATTCGCTGGCATACCTCCACAGCCTCACTAGCCACATGGCCAGCTGCTCCTTAACATACACCAGTTTAAAAAAAAAATTATTAGAGAGAGAGCGAGAGAACGAGAACAAAAGCCCCAGGCGGGATTTGAACCCTGGACATCAGTTATGGTATGTGCCTTAGTCATCTGGATGGAACCGGGATTCCCCTGCAGCAAATCAATTACAAAGACTTCAATAAATGGCAGTTGGAGTCTGGCTGGATATGGAAGCCAAATGAGAATAGTTTGGTTACTGCGCCATGAATGACTGAAAGCCAACTAGAATGTCTCTGTGGTTTCAGTCTCATGACAATCAATGGCTCACGGATTGGCTCAGTTTAATTGAAATGAAAGTGGTTTCTTGGAGGAGAACGTGGCCCGTGCATCAGTCGTCATTGCAGATTTCATTAAGATAGCGCGCGGAGTTCGATGAATCAAATAAAATGCTTATTCTGCCTTCTGATGTAGACTCTAAACCATATATGTCCTCATCTACACCCTCCCGCCTCTTTCTCACACACATCCTATGTAGCCGTGGGGAGGCTTACAATGTGAGCGATAAGATAGAGGGTTAGAGAATGAAGGGAGTGTGCATGTCAGAGATGTTGCAGGATGTTTAGTGATGGTCGGAGAGGTCTCTGCTGTAGTCCCCCTTTTTTACTGTGTGTTTGTGAAAGAGAGGAATCCCTGGTGTTGGTTTTCTGGTCCTCTGTTATCACTACTCTATGCGTTACCCAGGGTTCCCACTCTTCCTGGAAAACCTGGAAATTTAGAGACTAGATTTCCTGTCATGGGAAACCTGGACAATTGACTAAAATCACCAAATATCCTGGAAAAAAATCTATGTTGTCCTGGAAATTTCTAGTTGTATTTTAGCCCCTCACTCAGATCACCTATGTAAAGCTAGGTGTGTATTTTGTTTGAAACTGTTAGTAAGACTATAGCAGCGTTGCCCAATTTGGGGCTCACAGGCCAAGTTTGAGAGCTTGTAAGTAAAAAAACAAAACATACCAGTGCCGGTCACATCTAACAACAAGAGGGAGACCAGATGACCTTATTGGACAGTCGTGTGTAGCAGTCACCTGTAATAAACCTGAGACACTTCATCATGAACCCTGCATCATTAAATAAGGAGGAATGAAACGGGTTAAAGGTGTGGATACTAGGACTACTGGTAAATTATATGACTGTTTGTGAGCAAGTGCTGTCCTGGATTGTCAAGAAAAACTCCTGGAAAATGATTTGTCAAAAAGAGTGGGAACCCTGGTTGCCTCTGGGCACTGCCTGTCAGCACCTACGTCCTATTACACTCATGTTGTCTCCTGACTAGATCCTTGCTTGTGTTATATGATCTTTCAGATACGTCGCTTTGGATAAATGAAATAACATTGTAACCATTCACACTAGGTCCTTCATAGGGCGGTGAAAATGTTCTGCCAGTTGTTGTTTTTGGCCTTTCTAAAAACCTCCTCAGTGCTCTGTTTGATCTCTGCTGGGCGAAGAGCGTTCATTTGGATGACGTGCTACTTGCATGGATCCCGTTCCCCCGCCACCGCCGATCAGTCTTGTGTCTGTGCAAAATCAGTCTAGCAAACGTGGAAACAAGAAGCCGCCTCATTCTGAATCACTTCAGGAGGTTTCTCTTACACATTAGTGCTGCAGATTAATGGACGGGGAAGTCTGCTGAAGCATTTGAGGCAAGGGGGTCGGCCCTCCCCTCTCTCGCTCCCTCTTAAGTCTTCAGAAGCCAGTCTGTAATGTGTGTGTGAAAGACTCATTGTCTGGAATGGGCCCTCTCTGAGTGAGTGCAGTAAAATGCCCCAGGACATAAAGGTCAAGCAACAGAGATGTGATCAGTATCAGAGTATTGGGACCTTTTCCATTTAAGGCCCAACCATGCCCCGATAGCCATCAGTGCACAAGACCCGTTTCACATGCTGTTTTTAGATCCAGCTCTTTGTCTGCTTCCAATAATCTGATCAGTGTGAAGTTTCCACCCTGAGCTTCATGTCCTTCCACGAGATTCAAAGAGACGGCATCGTTTGTGCACTCAGTTAACGATGAGGCACCTGTATAGCATTACATTAATTCTAATCTTATTCTCTCTCTCTCTCTCTCTCTCTCTCTCTCTCTCTCTCTGTCTCTGTCTCTGTCTCTGTCTCTGTCTCTGTCTCTCTGTCTCTCCCTCCTTTAAGGCGGGGAGTGATGGCGAGAGCATCGGGAACTGCCCCTTTTCACAGAGGCTCTTCATGATCCTGTGGCTGAAGGGAGTGGTCTTCAATGTCACCACAGTGGACCTCAAGAGGTGAGTACCCCCCCCCACACACACACCTCAGCCCTCTTCTCCCACTCCTCATCCTCACCCACTTGTTCACCCTCACCTTCCTCTTCTGCCTCCTATCCTGCTTTGAGACGCTGTATAGAACCTGGATCTAAATGCTCTTCTGTCTCTTTTTTCATTTCCTCCAACGGCTTTTCTGGGCGTCTCCACGAAGACCTTAGTGGCTCCACAAATGCTTTGATCCAGCCCCACTTCTTAACACGCTCGCTGCCTCTCGACTGCTTATTTTAGTTTTCCCATGACCCTTTCCCAGGCCGGAGAAAATCAGGGAAAAATAAACACACAGAGGGGCTATTTCAGGTCCTTCTCTCCGCTCACTTCATGTCTAGATTCTGGTGGGTAACATGTTATTTTTCACCACCAAGTTCACCATGACTCAAAAATAGGGATTATCTGCAATTTTGACTTAACCCTTTTCCTCCCAACTCTGGGGAACTCAGTTCCTCATGTGACACTGCCAGCTCTTTACCAGTTATGTTTCGGTCTTATGTGATTCATCTAAATGCTCCCAGATTGTTTTTCCACTTCCCAAGCCCGGACAGGCAGGCGGCTGATCATTTTCAGACATGGTCACTCCTCAGCATCTCAGATGTTTGGTTCCAAAGCGTGGTTTATCTACATGGCAACTCGTCACCACCTCCTCATCCCCAATGTGTTGGGTACATGCGTAACCTTTTTGTTATACAAATGGGAAAATGGCAAAGGTTCCCTGCACGCATGCTTGTACATAGGTTTGGTTATGTTTGCATATATTTGTGCTTGCACACTCTGGCAGAGGATGTGTAACAAAACGCGCTGCTTGCTGAAGTCCTGTAAAAGGCATTGGAGGACGTCCACCCACTTAGCAGTGTCTGTTTACCCCTCAGTCCTCAAACAACCCTTTGTTCAGCTGGTGTGACCGCTTGCTGCTCTGCTCTTTTTTCTAAGACCACTGATACAGGCTTCACTTCCATGCTGTATAGTGTAAGTGAGCTTGAGTCAACAACAAAAAAAGAACATGTGTATTGCACAAGGAGGAGTATGTTTGCCCTATTTATGGCTCTTTTATTGCAGCAAGGGAATTGAAATTTAAGACCCATGCGTGTTCTGTATTCCCCCTGTAGAGACGCAAATGCCGCTGCTCTAAGTGGATTACCCACCCACCCACTCCTTAGTGCTGCCATAGGGTGCCACTTCCTGTTCACATGCCAAAGAGTTGAAATAATTTCCTGTTTTTTTTTTTGGTGCCCTTGGACGCCTTGTCCCTGAACTCACTAAACTACTGTGTGTGCCGTCACCGGCGCAAACTCCATGTTTAAGAACATCTGTTACACACTGTTGTGGCTACTTGTGACAGATCAAAAAGGATTCACACATAAATCCCTGAAGGTCGACCAATTGTTCAGACAGCGCTGTGTGTTGATTCATGGGATTTATGGGGAATTGAGTGTCGGGTTTCTGTGGATGTTGCAACAGTGTTTTGTTCACACTTATCATTCAGCACATGCTCATTTGTGTCTGTGTGTCATATCTGCCTCCTAGAGACATCTGGTACGAACCGTGCTGGCTGGAGCGCTGCAGAAAGATGGAAAAACACACACACACACACACACACAAGAGGATTAAAATGATTTGTACAACCAAAAGGTTCTACATTTTCTGTCTGTTGAGTGGTTATTGGCTTTCGTCTGCCTGCCCATGCTTTAATCCCCTAACGTTGCCCCTCTCTCTGTTGTGCAGGAAGCCAGCCGACCTCCAGAACCTGGCCCCGGGCACACACCCGCCCTTCATCACCTTCAACGGCGAGGTCAAGACCGACGTCAACAAGATCGAGGAGTTCCTCGAGGACGTCCTCTGCCCACCCAAGTAAGTGCTTTCTCATCTCCGTGGCAACAGCTGTTGCCACGCCCATGTACACATACTCCAAGCACACATCACGATGCCCTCGTGATAGCTTGGAAACACACTGTGAGCATGCAATGAAGGGTAGAGCCCTTTGTCTGATTTAAATTTGGACTGGTGTCTTACCTCTTTGTGTGTGTGTGTGTGTGTGTCCGTGCTCTTGTGTATGGGGTTGTGTGCAGGTTTGCAAAGCTTGGTGCCAGGCACCCCGAGTCAAACACAGCTGGTATGGACATCTTTGCCAAGTTTTCAGCCTTCATTAAGAACTCCAAACCAGACGGCAACGAGGGTGAGCTCTCTCTCTCTCTCTCTCTCTCTCTCTCTCTCTCTCTCTCTCAGTATGCAGAGCTTTCTCTCTCTCACAGTATGCAGAGCTCTCTCTCGCTGGCACAGTATGTAGAGCTCTCTCTCTCGCACAGTATGCAGAGCTCTCTCGCTCGCACAGTATGCAGAGCTCTCTCTCTCTCTCTCTCTCTCTCTCTCAGTATGCAGAGCTTTCTCTCTCTCACAGTATGCAGAGCTCTCTCTCGCTGGCACAGTATGGAGAGCTCTCTCTCTCGCACAGTATGCAGAGCTCTCTCGCTGGCACAGTATGCAGAGCTCTCTCTCTCGCACAGTATGCAGAGCTCTCTCTCTCGCTGGCACAGTATGCAGAGCTCTCTCTCTTGCACAGTATGCAGAGCTCTCTCTCTCTCGCACAGTATGCAGATTTCTCTCGCTCGCTCGCGTAGTATGCAGAGCTCTCTCTCTCTCGCTCGCACAGTATGAAGAGCTCTCTCTCTCACACAGTATGCAGAGCTCTCTCTCTCGCTGGCACAGTATGCAGAGCTCTCTCTCTCTCGCACAGTATGCAGAGCTCTCTCGCTCACTCGCACAGTATGCAGAGCTCTCTCGCTCACTCGTACAGTATGCAGAGCTCTCTCGCTCGCTCGCACAGTATGCAGAGCTCTCTCTCTCGCTCACTCACACAGTATGAAGAGCTCTCTCTCTCACACAGTATGCAGAGCTCTCTCTCTTGCTCGCTCACACAGTATAGCTCATTAACTGGCCGCTGGTTACAGTGCCATCACATGCAGTAATTTACTCTGCCTCCCTCTTCCCACCTAAAGATGGGGGAAAACAGTAGCAAGAAAGAGGGTGAAACAGAAGGAGACAAATGTATAACTGTCCTCTTCCTCCTTTTTTCTCTCAACATTAGCTAATACTCAGCTACACTACCAGCTTATAGTCCATCTGGCATGACAACAGGTACAGAGAGAGTGGAGCACCCATTGTACGTAGCATAAAAGTGGAAAAGTAAAAAAAAAATAAAAAAACATTTTTAAAAGCAAAAAACAACCCAATAATAACATCCAGACAGTATGCTGAATATGCAATTGCGTAGGGCTCCGCGAATCCTTAAAGACATAAAGCCAATCAATGGCTCTATACAGACCCCTTCCTCAGTAGATAGATCATGTTAAGCCAATCAACATCTCTGACTCACAGGGCCCCCATATCTATTATGTCAGTGGATGGATTCAATCATGCTGCTAAAGTACGATGTGATGGTAAAACAAAAAAGATGCCAGTACGCTATGATGGTGCCTAAACATACAGGTATGTGTCATGGGGTCATTCATTCTTTATCAATTCTGTTCAGAAGCAATGAAGCTGCTGCAAGTTAGCTTAAGGTTCGTCTGTCAGCAGCCTTGGCTATTGGTAAATCATCTTATTGGAGGAATTACAGATAACATCTGTGTATAAGTAATGTTAGTTTCTTGTTGTTTCATGTTGTCAGTATACTCATTCACACCTCACATAAACAGTAATTTCTCTGTGCGTTCAGTGAGAATTGTCATTTTAGATCATTTTGAATTGGCTGTTGAATTGTTGACAGTTTAGAAAGACTTTGTGGCCCTTGAGGATGCTGCTGACACTCTGATTTAAGGTCTGAGGGCATCATTCTTAATGAATATTGAATGAAGGCATATTTACTACAGATGTGTGTTTTGTGTATTAATGTCATGGATTCAGGTGATGTCAGGATTATGCCACTTTATAAATTGCAGGAATGTTCTTGCCACATTGTGGTATTTGCCAAATCCCAATCTCCAATTGGTTGCTGCTTCAGCGCCGACGCCTCTCATTTGCATCAACTCTCTTCGTTGTTCTGGACGCTGGCATCGCGCTGCTCGCTGCTGCCATGGCGCCGGCAGCTCCTCGTCGCCAGCTCTCATTGAAAATGAATGACCGGCCACTTTCGCTGCTCATGTCGCTCGCGGTGTGACCGTACAGATGGCTGCAGCTCATGTAGTGGTCCCGTTGGGCCTGTTACACATGCGCGGGCTGCAGAGATGGTTCACACAGATTAGACCAAGTGAGGCAACATCGCAGGCTAGTTGTGATACCAGAATCTGTCGAAACCGATCTGTCCCATTGGAGAGACTGGCACGTCATTACACTGAGTCAATATGGGCAGACTTTATAGTCTATATCTACTGTGGTTCCTGATTTTTTTCATGAAAAAAAAGTTTCAACATCCCCCCGATCTGATTTTTTCACAAATCGCACAGTACAATATCAAAGGGTTGTCATGTTGTACTCATAAAACAATAGTTTTATATAGTTATATGTGTTAAAAATATATAGGCCTATATATTGTTTATAGTTTTATTTCATAGTTCTCGGCTCTAGGCAAAGTAAGGAGGGTCCCCAAAGATAATCTTGCCTAGGGCCCCCTGTTGTCTAGAGCCGGGCCTGCATCCAGAGGTCTACAGTTACTGCATCGCATCTGACGTCATTGTGCATCCGTCAACAAAAAAGGCTGAATAGAAATGGGATTCATGCAAGGGAAGCCACGAAGAACCTCTACTGCCCTGACCTAAATCCAACTGAGATGCTGTCAGGACCTAAAGTGTCTGTTCATGTGAGACCTCAAACCTCACTGAGTTGAGTTCAGGGGCAATGGGGAAAAAATCCCTCCAGGAAGATGAAGAGGCTGATCAGTGATCAGTGGTTTTGGGAGAAGTTTGCTCCAAGTCATCTCATCACTGACAAAGGAGGAGACACAAGTTGCTGATGGAAGGAGATCACACACAGGGATGTTTTTACACACAGGGATAATTTCGTTTTTTTTAACTTATGCATGTTCTTTATTTGGCATATATTAAGATTTGAGGTTAAGATAAGGAGTTTATAAGGTTATTTAAGAAATAATGACCCAGCTCTGTAAGGTTCATAAAACTTCAATGTTAACACTGTAAAATGAAAACTACCTTGTAAGCGAGGATCTCACGCTTCAGCAGATAACTCTCAAAAATATTCCTAATGAGTCTAATTGCAGCAGCTATTGTGTATAAATGGATATTCCATTGGGGTTTCTTCTATGACTACAAAATATTTTGCCAAGCTAGCTATATTTATAACACAGAATGAAAGATAAAAACTAGATAGAACCTCATGATATGGTCTTAAAATAATTGTAATTCAAAGCAAGAGATTTAGACTATAATTGCAGTATTGCCAAACCCTGGGAAGATCTGACAATTACATGTGTGGTGCCAAATGTATGCAGGATGGTGAACAGAGTAAAAAGGGCAAGCTAGCAGCATCTAGTGAGGGAAAGGGACAAAAGCAGACACTATTTTGTTCCTGCCTCTCCCTCTCCCTCTCCCTCCTCTCTCTCTCTCTCTCTCTCTCATTGTTCACTCTCAATGCAGAGATGGCAGTGACGCTGGTTTCAGCAATACTTAAGGCGTGATGAGTGTGGTTATTAACAGACAATACAGCTGATAATGTCCTGTATCAGCAATCAGACTAACTCGCAACAGTGATAATGCAGTTTATAAATTGTGAAGAGACGTATCGTGCTAGAAGCTTGCAATGTGATGTGAAAATGGCTCATAAAATGTCCAACACTGCATGTCTGATATTTTATGCAGTATGAAGTAAGGCTGCAACCAACGATTATTGTCATTATCGATCAATCTGTCGATCATTTCCTTAATTAATCAATTAGTTGTTTGGTCCATAAAAAGTCAGAAAACGGTGAAAAATGTTGATCAGTGTTTCCCAAAGCCCAAGGTGACGTCCTCAAATGTCTTGTTTTGTCCACAACCCAAAGATATTCAGTTTACTGTCATAGAGGACTAAAGAAACCACAACATATTCAGTTTACTGTCATAGAGAACTAAAGAAACCACAACATATTCAGTTTACTGTCATAGAGGACTAAAGAAACCACAACATATTCAGTTTACTGTCATAGAGGACTAAAGAAACCACAACATATTCAGTTTACTGTCATAGAGGACTAAAGAAACCACAACATATTCAGTTTACTGTCATAGAGGACTAAAGAAACCACAACATATTCAGTTTACTGTCATAGAGAACTAAAGAAACCACAACATATTCAGTTTACTGTCATAGAGAACTAAAGAAACCACAACACTGTTCAGTTTACTGTCATAGAGGACTAAAGAAACCACAACATATTCAGTTTACTGTCATAGAGGACTAAAGAAACCACAACATATTCACATAGGAGAAGCTGAAATCAGAGAATCTGGACGTTTTGTCTTAAAAAATAGCAACCCCAAGGATCGAACCTGCGACCTCAGGGTTGGATTAATTTAATAGTTGATAACTAATCGATTAATTGACTAATCGTTGCAGCTCTTCTTTCCCCTGTTGCATTTCATACGACCCCGAGACCCAGAAGGCACTAGGACGGCCTAGTGGCAACAAGGACACATGTCTGATCCCAACAACAGCCAGTATGTCCAGTCATGACCAAAGTGTCCTTGAGCAAGACCCCTCACCCGCTCACTCCCTGTAACCCTGCGTTCACACTGCGAACAACTTGCTTGACGAGTCTATTCTGACTGATTGTGGCGTTTATTCCTGCAAGTTGTAGAGAACTTTGAAGCTCTGATCATCTGGAATCAAGTTTTCATCCATTTAAAACGACTAATCATCAAAGTTTGTTGAGCAGCCGCACATCGGCCAAGTTTCCCGGGTCGCTCTGGAGGAAGTGAACAGCGGTGCTCGCAGTGTGACAACCCTCACCTATATCTGCCACGTCCAGGCAGTGCTCCTGGGATGTGTAGTTCCCGTAGGCGGTCATGGCGGTCACATTCATACAGTAGATCTTCCATATGGACGTGTGACTGCTGTCA